>JARQTI010000396.1:1717433-1888459 GCA_030142655.1 Trachelus tabidus | reverse complement strand
TCTCTCTCTCTCTCTCTCTCTCTCTCTCTCTCTCTCTCTCTCTCTCTCTCTCTCTCTCGCTCTCTCTCGCTCTCTCTCTCTCGCTCTCTCTCTCTCTCTCTCTCTCTCTAGCTCTCTCATATGCACCGGACACTCGGCTCGAGTGCACACGTATGCACAGGCTGCATACTTGCATTTCCCGATCTCACTTATGCATTGCCAGATAAATCTGAGCGAGACGCATGAGAGCGTCGAGAGCATGTTAGCTCTCGTGACTCTCATGGCCCTTGTAGCTCTCATGTGCCCTTTGCCCGTTTCCACGCTTTGATCAAGATATTTGGGAACCTCACCGGGCGCCACTCGTTTACCAAAACGGCTACCGAATCTGTCAAGAAATACTGACAAGAGTGTCAGTGAATACCAGAGTCACCTAGGCGCCAGAGGAAACGAGAGAGAGAGAGAGAAAGAGACATCGGTGATGAAGACAAATCTATATGAAAATCGAGGGCGTTTACGTGGTTCCTAGAAGCCATGCTAAATAATTCTGAGTATTTAAACGTTTTTCAAAATTCGCCAGGACTTGCATCTCTGTTCGTCCTTTTGTGCTCATCCTCGCTGGACCGTCGCTCATCCTCGTCCTCCTCGTCCTCCCTCTTGCCGGTGCATCAAGCAAGACACAAGTTTATTCATTATCCGAACGACCGAGCGCCCAAGCGGACAGTAGATGGCACTGAGTTCGCTCACCCTCACCCCCCCACCCGCGAACCCCCTTCCCACCAAACGAACCACCGTGGCAGCAAATAAAATCGTATTTCATCCCTTTGCCGGGGAAAATTTTGTCTCTCACCGACGCAAACTCCTACATCAAAGCTCGGCTGCGTCTGTCTTTCTCTGCGAATACTGCCCACCGTTACCGTATCTTCGTTCCCTCGCCCTCACCCCCTCGTTCTTCCTCCCTCTTCTCTCTCACTTCATCCTCGCCATTTTGCCGGCTTCGAGCTAACCCCTTACTCCTGTACGGCCAGTGCCACTGGCTCGGCAGTGGCTCACCAGTGCTGCATACCTGCCTGGGCAACCCACCCCCTTTGCCACCACTCCCCCACCCTCACCACCTCCTCATCCGAAAACCCCAACGGAACATCCCCAGACCACCCACTTGGCCCCCACCGCCGTCCTCTGTACAACTCATAAACTTTTATACGAGGCTTTAGTAGCTGCGAGCTAACTTCCGGTTTTCGAAACGCATTTATTCCCTCAACCCTTTCAACGCGCCGTAATTGCCTTTTTTCCCGATGCCTTTTCTCGATCGCTTCGCTGCCAGACCTCCTTACAATTTTCTCAAGATTTCCAAAATACATTTTTTTTTTCTTTCCCGCCGTCCCAAAACTCCGCGGCAGGGACATCCGGCTTTTAAATCCATTTCACGAGTATCGGCATTTGCGGTGTTTTATTATATTTCGGACGATCGCCGTAATTTGTCATGAGTGCCTTTAGTGCTAATCCATATCATAATTTTTAATGGTACCGGTCTGCCAAAAAGGGGGATTTATTTCGGAGTTAGCTCGCACAGGACATTACGATTTATTTGAACCCTTCCGCCAGCAACCTGGCTACGGATGCAGAATGCAAAGCCCGCGGTAAGCTAGCTGACCGCCAGTGGTTTTCATCCTGTAACTCGATTAGCTTCCAATTTTCTCTTTCCCATTAATTCTGTACAAGTACTTTATATGTGTGTGCATATACATATATGTATATTATATTATATTTTAGATCTGTATAACCCACTCCCTTCGTCTCAGTGCAGATTGGCATAGCTCAGTCAGACCTAATACCATTCTCTCATTAGCGCTCTTTTTTTTTCACTCCTTACCATGCGACAAGCGAAAAACAAAAATTCGAGTGATCTTACATTGTCAAAACTGCCAATCAATCCCAACAACCTGAAATCCAATCTCGACTTTTGAATCGGTCAACCTGCATATTTGCCATTGACAAATGTCCATGACACGGTATATGGGACATTAATAACAGAGTATCCATAAAGGGTGCATTTCTTGCAAGAAAAACGAAGGGTTCGTCCGTACATTAGGGTCTTTTAATTTCCTTCTTGAAATATCAATTAGCGCCTTTCGGCCAGTCATTCAGCCTCCATTAAAGATGGGCATCTGCCAGCCATTCGTCTTCTCCGGTAACGCATAAGCGTGCGAGCCACGCGTACCGCCTGCCACACTGTCGAAACTAATCCGTCGAATTCTGACATAAAAAAAAACTAAGAGATAAAAAACTAGACTTTCTCCAAAAGTTTCTTCCGCGTGCCAGAACGTCACGTGTTTTCCCCCCTTCGCGTAACGGACTAACAGTAGGAAACTGCATCTTGCCAGGGACGTCATTTTCTTCCTCATCCCACGATACCTTACTGGATCCACTTCACAGCAGGAAACTAATGGTTCCCGTAGCGCCAGGAAAACCGCTCGAATTTTAATTGGTTTCTGGGCAACTGTCGCTGTCCAAACTGTATCATCCACAAAAGCGAGAGAGTCAGCGAACAGAGTCAGAACCCTATGAAAACCCCGTTAAATCCCTATGAAGCATGGCACGTCCCGTTACACCGGTAAACTTCGCTACCTGTAAAGTGGGCACGCGTTCTCCTTCTGGAAATAATAGCAATAAATGACAGGTGCGATATTCGATAATTGGATGGGCGCCCGAAGGTCTCAAGGCGCATCCGACGTGCGATTACGTCCAAGAGGGTCCCAAAGTGTCAACGACTGTACAGGGGGAGGATGGGTTGTTGATGATCCTGACAGTTCTCCTGGTAGCAGACCGATGGTCGTCGAACCCTCGTTTCAAAATATACCGGAAATATCGCGAAGCGATCCCGCTGTTCGGCTAGGGTAGTGGAAAAAAAAATTACTAAAAATTCAACGACTCAGCCCGAGGCACCGGATTAGTCTGAATGTTTCAAGCGATCAGCTACAGGCGATAATGCATTTTCCCCGTATGCCACTAATTTTCCGTAATTTTTCCCGTCACTCATGAGCGAGGAGCCATCCTCGCTTCTGCAGCTACCTTCACGGATATACCAACAGAGGCCTTTCCGCTTATTCGACTGGCCACCCTACGTATACAGTTTCACTTCCGTTTATATATGTATACAGACAGGGATTATGAGTGTGTTCACAACGGACGACTTTACTGAAAGTCACAAAGTTGTGACACTGCCTTTCTCTTGTATTCACTCATCTCCACATATACACAGATATGTATATATATAAACATATAGATACAGAGAAATTGAAAAGTCCACCGTGGATTTTGTATAATGCACGAGGACGGACGGTCCTGCCATCCTATATTAAATAATTCCCTTCGGACTCATTGCGAACTCGGCATTTTCAAAGAACGGACAAAACCGAAATACTCGGTGATTTGTCCCGCGCAGATTTTTATTCTTGAAAAGACAATCAGACATCCGTTGTAAAGTACCGAGGTTCGTTATTGTCGGATTGCGGTTTTGTTCGAGTGATTAAAACGGTGATAGGTACTTTTATTGTAATAGACGAAATTAAATAATTAATCACTCTGAATAAATTTATGTAAAGTAATGAAATGGGATGGGTATACGTTTATAATTCGCATTTTCAATAACGGCATCGAGTGCATTGTTCGATGAATTGCACTGCTGCAAGAGGTTAAGGAGTAAGCAACAATTACGTGACGTGTGCACCCATGAAGAAAAGCAGGTACACGTAGCTGAGGGGAGCGCGAGGAGTGAGACGAAGAGAGACGGTTATAGGCAAATTAGCACGCGGATTAGCATCCGCATATTTTTGCGAAAACGAGATAATGCAAAAAGCGCTTCGAACTGCCGGCCCTCCGTCTGGGAGAAAGTACTGACATGTGAGTGCGTATGTGTGCCGGGGAGCGAGGGGGGAGGGGAGGGTGGTTAAAGGCGTGGCCAGCCAGCAGAAAAGAGAGGAGAAATTTAGCATCGAGTCAGCTTCCGAATGTGCAACAGAAAGAGAAGCGGACTCTGGCCTCGCGTTGGAGAAACTGGTAGAGCTGGAGAGCAGGAGAGAGAGAGAGAGAGAGAGATAAAGAGAGAGAGAGAGAGAGATAAAGAGAGAGAGAGAGAGAGAGAGAGAGAGAGAGAGAGAGAGAGAGAGATAAAGAGAGCGATATATCGCCAGAATCTATATATCTATATGGATGTCGAAGAGAGATGGAGGGAGGCGATTGGGAGAGAGATAGAGAGTGAGAAAGAAGGTAAGAGTGGGAAAGAATGCGTAGACATACCCACATGCAGATGCACGTAGGCATGCAGAGTATGTACTATATACAAGGTATAGTGCATACAGTGCATGTAGAATATACATGCACAAGTATAGATATATATATATATGTATATATCTGTAGAATGGTAGATATAGGATACGTACAAGGGAGTAACTATAGCGATGGTGGCCCGTGGGGCAACCAGGGGTGAGTGAGGACTCGGGTGGGACAAAGGGGTAAAAATCATTGCGCGGTCCAGCCTGGAGGCTGATCGATGCTTGCTGCACTCACCCCTGCCGCCCAGTGCAAGCTACCCTCATCCCCCGCGCACATTTACTGATCCCTGGGACTCACTGACTGGCCAGACAAAAAATGGCCGGCTCGCTGGCTGAAGCGAGCCCACCCTCACCATCCCGACCAACCCCCTCGCCCGTCAGGCTGACGTTGGTGTTTGATGACCTCTGGGGATCGGGGTGAGAACGGCTAGTGGCTCAGGGACGGGCGGGGAGGCGCAGGAGCTCCGGTGCACCAGCCGATCGGCAAACGCAGCCTATCCACTCTCCAGCATCTCCTCCCCATCCCGGTCGCACTTCCTCTTTCGATATTTTCCTCTCTGACCTCTCCTAGACCGTCTCCCTGGCCGTCGACCGCAAATCGATGACGATGACGATGATTTCGCCAGCGAGCCTGACCAATCGAACCGGAAATCACGCCGCGCGGCACTCGAAACATTTTTCGGCGATGCACTTGTCTATCGGTTTTTTTTCCTAGACATCCATTTTTCGTCTTTTTTTCTGTTTTTATTTTTCTCTTAGCCAGTCTTTCTCTTTTTTCCCCATGACTCCAGCAGCCAGGACCACCTGGGATTATATGTCGTGTCAATAGCACCGTACGAACGCACTCATTCCTCTATAACTCCCCTCTGCCTCAATTTCAGGAAATATTCATGGAAGACTTATCCCGATAAAAATTTTCTCCAAAATACATAATTGAAACGAATCTAAGTATTAGATGCATTTCACCGGGTACAAGTTGTGCAAGTATCTGCCCCTAGTCGGTTTACCCCACCGTGTCTATAGTCGGAAAGCTGCGCAAACACCGTCACTTCCAAGGGCAAACTACGCGGCCAAGACACGAGCATCATCAGGGACAATATCAGATCTAACCGGTATCGCAACTAGAAGAGTCAAACAGGAACGACAACGTAGCGACGTCGGGACGTCGCAACGACGTAGCTGTTCCCGTTAATGATCCCTAGGGCCGACTCGAACCTTAGCTTCACACCCCCCAGACAAAACGCTACCCCCGATGGGAGGCGTCCTAAACGGATGTGTGTATGATAGAATTTCTTCCGTCATTAAGAAAGCCTTACAATATGTACGGATTTCTAAACGACGTTGGAAAACTATCGTTCGACCCGTAAGCAGCGAACGAACGCACGGACGTAATCCGACCAGCGACAAAACTTTTACAGTCCGTGAAAAGTACCGTCCCTCCCCCGCCCCCTCCCACCAGTCCTCCCTCTCGTACCTACCTGCAATCACCCTTGCCATCCGTCCTTCCCTCCCTCTCTATTCAAGGAATGGTAAACGCGAGTCGTGAAAATTCCTCACTTCGTGTTCTAGATTCGTCGGTCTTCCTTTTTCGTTCTCTTTCTTTCATTCTTTCTTTCCTCCTTTTGTTTTTTTACCTTTTTTTTTTGTTCAACCTCCTCACACCAGTGACGACGTGCCTCCGACGCTTCTTCTCCTTCCAGGCTGCTTGCTTGCATCCGCCCCCCCCCCCCCCCTCGCCCACTCGCCCGCTCATCGCTTTTTTCTTTTCATTTTCTTTCCTTTCCTTTACACCTTCTTCCTCTCTTGCTCTCTCTTTCTATATCTGTATATCTATGGATGTACTTTTTTTTCTATAAGCAATGTAATTCTGTAGAATGATATCATCCTCCTGTCATCCTCGATTCTGATTCTCGATGTGGCCCCTTCTCTTCTACCGTCGATGACGATTCAACACCTTCAAATTATTTTTTAAATGACGCAACGTCGAGAAACTCAAACTGTTTGCCTTTCCTTCCCCTTGCCGGTGCAGTTTTCACAAGATGCCTGCACCTACCAGCGGCACTTCCTGCTTCCTCGAGTGCAGGAAGAATTTAAGGGTAGCTCATGCATTCCGCGTATACCGTGATTAACGAACGGAGCAGGGAATTATTGGCGATGGATGTTGAGGTGGTGAAGGGAAAGGCGGGACGTAAAAGCGTAATGTTGGAGGGTAGCGGACATAAGGGTGGGCTACGGCGGTACTGCTCTACGCATTGGTGGCGGAGAGGAAGTAGAGAAAGGGGCTGCTGGTCGGACAACCCTAACCAGCTCTACCTCAGCTCGCAAGCTCGGGAATCCTGCCTAACCTACCCCAATCGAGGGCTTAGGCAGAAAGCTTTGGAGAGAGAGACAGGGGAAGAGAGGGAGAGATTGAGAGAGAGAGAGAGAGAGAGAGAGAGAGAGAGAGAGAGAAAGTAGGAATCATCGAAAAGCCGAGCGCTTTACAAGGGAGTCGAGCGGCGGTCATTGAATGGACAGAAAAAAAAAAGTAAAAATCATTGAAAGCAATGACTGTCTAGTATGGACGCCGTGATGGAGCCCAGAGAGAAGGATCATCGAATGACCGACGGACCCTCCCTGTATACGTACAGCTTTCATGATTTCTACTGGAAATTAGCCAACTGGCTAACGACCAAATAGAAACTCTCCCGCTTCACGATAGTTGATTCGCTTCGCTCTTTCATTTCGCGAATCCGCACCGCTCGATGACTCGACGTTCACTCAATTTCAAGTCATTCAGTTGACTTTGAAACCGTTCGTTCGTCCGTGCATTCCACATATTCTTTTTTTTTCACTTGTACGGACTATCTCTGTCTCACTTCTTCTCCTTTCCAAACTTTTCGATATAATTTATCTTTTTTACCTCTTTTTTCTCCTCCTCGTTCCCTTTAACAATCCGACAGGCAGACTTTTACGCTCCCCTTAGGAGTCACGACGACGCGAAGCCAGTCAAGAATTCGATGACTCCACCCACTCCTCATTCTCACTCGTGCGAAATTCAGCAGACGCTCCAAGGAAAATGTCGGCTCTGGTGTTATTCGCCTAGTCGACTGGTGATTCGAACGAGGATAGAGAATAAGGTAGAAGGTAGAAGGTGGGACAGACACGTGGGTAACAAAAGTTTTGCGATTCGTGATAGAATGATAGACGTTTGTTCGTGAAAGAAAAATGCAAGATTCGCTGCAGTCACGAAATGGCAAATTGGAGTTGCAACTTCCGTTCGTAGTAGCTTTGAGGTAGGTTGGGTTATAAGGATAGCCCTCGTCCCACTCCTGCTAAAAGTATATACGACTCTACTATAACTCGGCGATAACTTATCCTCGCGATCACCCTAATTTCGCATAATTCTAATAAAAGTCACAAAGTAGAAAAAAAAGAATTGTCGGATCGACCTCTGAATATCCAAATTACCTTAGTCAAGGTCTGCACAGGATACAAGAGACAGCTGAGTATATAATTGCAAAAAGGTTTTCGGCGCACATATACGTGTGAGCCATATATGAGGTAAACTGCCTGAATTCTCACATATGCGCCTAATGGCAAGACTTACGGTGGTAGTGAATGCGCTATCGATTTTTCTGCAACTTTAAAAAATCTTAATGCGGCTTTCGGAGGCGTAGAAGGGTCAAAGTTTAAATTGAACCGAGTCGAGTGAGCCGAGTTGGGGGTTCGAAAGATATATCGGTTGCAGAGCGGGTTGGCGAGGAGGTGAAGGGGTGCGGGCAGCAGAGCCCAGGAGTGCATCTACGGAAGGTGCTTATACTGCTTTCGGAAAGCTTCAGGGAGGTAGTACAGGGGGAGCAGGTTCTGGAGGTGAAGGTGCTCGTGGCAGGGCGTGCGTGCGGTACCCCTCCTCCTCGCGTCCCTCCCCCAACGGAACACCGAACACATGCAAGCTTTGATAAGCTTCAAAACACATACGTGCCGCCGAACTATTCGAATCGTTTCACGGTTCGCGTAATATTACGTAACGCGCGATTCAGTAGATACCTCCCTTTCATAAGCAGCCGCACGTAATTCTGATAGCTGGCGAAAGAAATATTGAAAACCAACGCGGCATCGCCTTTTGGAGTCGTCGACATTGTTTTTTTTTTCGCTCGGACGCTATATCCGGTTTTCAAATTATTATTTCGAATTCACGTAATTGTTATAACTATACGTATAAACTTAGGTTGCTTACACGTGCGTTACGTAATTTTTGTATGATGTATCCTCCTCTCGTATATACCGTGAATCCAGATTATTCCATGTATTTTGGGGATGTACCAGGGTCTTTCGTATCCAGAGACGGGCCAAGCTTTTTCGCAGGTCTGTACTTCTTACACTCTATGGGATATTCGCGAGCTCAGCCCCAGCCCGTAGAGTCGAAATAAGGGTTGCAGCGGGCAAGTAAGGCGCGCGCGGGAGGGCAAGAGAATCACCCCAGCTCGAGAGTCAGAACCCCGACTCGGAACCTTGAGGGTTTCTGCTTATTTATTTCTCCATTTGAATTTTATTATCTTCTCCCGTCGTTACGGACTCTGTTTCGTCGCGTTCTTACGACGACACGATCCTACGAATGTGCTCTACTCTCTTGTAGTTCATATTATATTTTACCACCACCATCACCTCCCTCTCTCTCTTTCTCTTTTGCTAGCGTGTACAGCCGTTTCGGTCTCTCCGCTCCTTCCTTCACCTCCTCGCTCTGGACCCTCCCTTCGCTGACTCCTCGAACCCGGACTACTCTATCCGACTCTCTCGGCATCGTCCCACCTCCGCATCATCCTGACTGAGTTATATCGTGGCTTTTTAGGCCACCGCGGCTTTAACTCATGATAAGTTTTTAACATGCGCATATTACATTTTATGTTGTCTCTATGGGGCAAGTTTTGAAGGTCCTCCATCGCGTTTACATAGGTTCGCGAAATAGCCCCGTAGAAAAAAAAAAGTTCTCACCGACGTTTCCGCCGGAAATCATCTCTGGTAGCTGGACCCGCGATCTAGTACCAGTATATCCAGAGTCCGCATGTGTTTGCTCTATTCCTAATGTGTTTTTATGTATTACCTTATATGCATACGCGCAGTTGGTTCATTCCCGTAGGTATTTCCTTTTGGGTCGTTCTGACTGCTTTGGCTTGGGCAAATTTAAAATTGTACGACGTAGGCTGCGTCGTGACGTGAAATTACAGAGCCGTCAAAATCGAATCTAAAGAAGGTTCCAATGGCAGGCACTGCTTCGCTTCCTCGAGCAAGAGGCGTCGAGACGCTCGAGTTAGAGCTCGCCTTCCAGTCGCTCATGGGATTTCGATGGGGTCGTTTCAACGATTCGCTCGGCGGTTGCTAGAGAGAACCCCAACCTCAACCTCCTCCTCCTCCTCCTTCTACCGCTGCTGAACCTTCTGATTCTGCTCATGCATCTCCAACGAGCGTCTCCACCTCCTTTCGTACTCTGAGCTCTCTCGTCCTCCTCCTCCTTCGGATTTAGCGCGCTCGTTCGCGCCATTAAGAAATTCTCGAGAGATTTTTTTTAATGCGACTCGTAGTCGTATTAGCGACAGAATATCGTATGACGAATATATGCATACTACGTGTATCCATATAAATTAATAATTCAATATATATATATAATTGAAATAAATATTTCAATCAATAATGAGAATTGATTATTATAGTCTGTCCAAATTAATGTCGACTATTACAATCAAATTCGTTTGAGATAAAATGCCGTGATGAAAATAAATTTAAATAAGAGATTAAATGAATGTACGCTGTCCCCTTCTCGCTCTCTTTCCTTCACCTCGTTCCCCTTTCCTCGCTCTCGGTTCTCCTCCTCATCCTCCTGGTGATAATCTAGTGAGTATTAAATCAGCCACGAGACGATATCTCGATCGCGAATTTCTTAATAGCGAAAACGAGGTCTGATTCGAAACGAGATGGGGTCCGAGAATTTGCCAGGAGAAGGAGAGCGGGCGGGGGAGTAGGAGGTGAAAGGAGCAGATGGAGAAGGAGAGAGAGATGGGCGATCAGGCGCGAGCGACAGGGATGACGAAGGAAAGAGTTAAGAGTTGGCTTGGTGACGACTGGTGGAAAGAGCTTAAGCTGAAGCTGAAGGTGGAGTTGAAGGCGGAGGGTTCTGAGGGAGGTTAGGGAAGTTGAGGGAGTTTAGGGAGTTCGGTCGACAGAGCGAGAGAGAGAGAGATTTAGGGAGAGTGTGTGTGAGAGAGAGAGAGAGTGACTGGTGGAGGAGCCAACGTTGCAATGATATCGATTCCAATGCTTCTTACTAGACGCGCTTGGTTAGGGTGGGCAACCCCTTACTTTTTATCCTTTTTCCTACAGCTACGACTCTGAGCTCTGAGTCTGACTCACCCTCCGAACTCCCTTCGTGCATATCTCCTCCCTCCATCATCCTCCTTCTTCATCTTCCTCTACCTTACCTCCTTCGTTTTCTCCCTCCGTCTTTCCTGCTCCTACAGATCCTTCCTTTTTTTTCTTCCCCCCCTGACTCCGTTCCTCTGAAACAGGAGCAAGATATATTACTCAGGATCAATTATTTTTCTTGTACCTTTCTGTCTCTTCTTTAATGCATTTCTTTTTTTTTCACCGCCCTTATTAACTCGCTCTTAAAAGACAGCATACAGATTTACGTGAAACTCAAGAACAACGGGATAACATAGGAGTACAATAAGTCGTCTTCCATGTGACCGACGCGAGTCGTCTGAACCGTAACTCAGAGACTGAAAATTGATTATCTGAGTGCAATTATGAAGGAACGAAGCGCAAATGAGTGCGGGACGATCTTGAGAAAAATTTCCGATAGTCAACTTCTCTCGAGGTTGGTGAGTTCTCGTCCCGAAGGAAGGAGCATGGAGAGACGTCCGGGAGAAAACGAGACAGAGAAGAGGATAGTAGAGGGGCTGCTCCGGGAGAGGAGAGAGAAATCAGGAGATCCCCTGATTACTGCGGTTTCCGTCTTTCCGGATTCCGTCTGTCTTCCGTCTTTCCCCGCTGCGATCACTTCACAGACTGCTCCACCTCTCTCTCTCTCTCTCTCTCTCTCTCTCTCTCTCTCTCTCTCTCTCTCTCTCTCTCTCTCTTCCCCCACTCCTCTTAACAACCCTTCTCCCTTCCCGTAAACCGCAGCATCCCTCTTCGTCTACCTATGCGCCTATATCTAGCCAGGTTACCCGCAAGCTCCTCATCCGTACGACGTTAGCCCACCGGAGCCCTGACTGGTAGGCTGACTAGTCTGACTCTGTACTTTGCTCGTTCTCTTATTGTCAGTCCCCCTTGGCCCCCCGACTTCTCTTCGTTTAATTGATTTCTTAAGACCCGAAGGGCTTCGCAGCGAATCTGCCACTCTGCGAATATCATGCTCCAGATGCAGTTTTTCCTGACGTTCGTTTTTCGACGAGAAGTCGAAGGAGGATGAGGACGGAGTAGAAGCAGAACGTCACAGGAGAGGGGCGGGTAACGGGAACGTTGCCGAGTAGGTACCAAGAGGGATGCAAGATATTGCAGCCCCGCGGGACATTGGGACGTAATCTCCACGACGGAGCCGGAGACGTATTACAATCCGCGGTCCTCCTACCACGGAGTCACGGTTCCCGTACATGAATGGCCCATTCTCCTTGGCTTGTCTCTAGGAAAGTCTATCTATTCCGATTACGACTCAGCCTCCTCCTCCATCCACCTCTTTCAACCCGCCTTGCATGCACCTCGGCATCACTCCCTCAACGTCTCGTCCTCGGGCACCGGCAGCCCCGGTCTATATTTTTTTTAACCGCTTTTCACCGCTCCCAGATTCGGAGACAAAGATTTCATTTTGCCCTGGCGCCAGGGACCAAGATGCAAGCGGCCTCTGCTCGCTCGAATTTTACTCCTTTCCGAGCTGCACTGATTGCCAGAGACGCGAGGGAAGCGGAGGAGGAGAAAAAAGAAGGTCGGAAGGGTGGGGGGGGGGCAGGAGAATGTGGCATGGGAAAAGGGAGTGGGGGAGAGGAGAACGGTGTCTCAGTTAACGGAACCTCCAGGCAAGACTGGCAACAAGAGCCAAGTAAAATATTTCCGTTGGCAAAGGCTCCTTGAAATATCCTTGCAGCGTGAAAGGCGGCGCGACGCGTCGCGGCGCGCCTCGAGGATCCGCACGGCGCTCTTAGCGGCCCCAGCAAGGGGTGCGAAATCGTACAGGCGTATATACACGAGGATGAGGACGAGGGGACCGCCAAGAACAAAGAGTGCAAGTATAAGGTGGACTGGGTTAGGTTAGGGTGGGTGGTGCATATAAGATGGGCAACGTACAATGCAGCCACCCTCGCCCCGCACTCGAGTCGCTCCTCAAGCAATGCTAGGGGAAGATTCCGAAAACTCGGCCGCTCAATACCCACGCGCCCTCACCCTCTCACTTTCTTCCTTTTTTTTAATTCCTCCATACCTTCTTCACCTCCTTCACCCACGACCAACCTCGTCGTATATTCCAACCTTCAGGACCTCCTTATCCTGCTACCTTCATCCTCCTCATGTAAGTCACCCTTGAACGTACGTGACATCGACCGACTACCGGTACCACTGTATCTCACTGATGCATCCGGGAGTAGCTACCACCCTTATTCGAAGGATTTTGCCTGGATGTCATCTTATTCAAGTAAGATTTAAAATGTACGGATAGAGCGTAAAAGAAATTAATTTAAATCTCTAACTGACGGTGCCTTGGCTGTTAGTCTGTTTGAAGTCTGGTAAAAAGGTCGGCGGGAAATTTGAAAATTAATAAACGCCAAGATCAATTGCGGTTGTCCAGAGAGCTTTTCTTACTCTGGTTGAGAACCATCCGTAAGGTGGATACACCGGCGACACTCCAGTATTCCTTCCACGTTCTCTGCAGTGGGAGGGTGAGGGGGGGGGGGGGTGGATGGTTGGGACTCGAGTGCAGTCATCGTTTGCGAGAGTGCTTACCAGCCCAGCGTCATCCATCCTCCCCAGCTCCTGAAGGAGAAGACTTTGCCATCCTCGAGTCCCGACCCGACAGCAATCTCCTCCTCGTGCTCCTCAAGTTCCTCTTACATCTCTTCGTACTTGATGGGCAAGCGACGTCTACCCCTGGGGGATGTAAACCTTATTCTTACGCCACTTTACCAAGAGATGCAGTGGCGTCGTTCGCCCGTCCTCCTCGGTATATGCATCGCAGATTATGCTCTTGCGTAACACAAAAAACCCACCCCATTCACATTTCTTTTACTTCGTTAAGTCTCTAATCACTGTTATCGTGAGCAGTCCTGTTCTACGTGTCTTAAATAATCGTCAGTGCCCCTCTGAATATTCTTTGACCTCGTTTCGACATAGGTGCGGTAAGACAAAAATGTCCAAATCCGGTCCTAGAAAGCGTGAAGAAATTTAGGTAGCGTGGCACAGAGTGCTACTTGGAGAAATCAGCAGAGTGCCGTCGTATTACTTAAGTAGTCAACGGAGGAGGGAAGCTGGAGGTGGATGACGAGAGGCCGAAGACGAAGATACGTACGAAGACTGAGAGGGGCCGGGGGGATACGAAAAGAATGAGTGAGAGAGAGAGAGAGGAGTAAGTGGAACTTTGTACCACATGGGGTACCGTCGAGCACACCCGCTTCTCATCAGAGCAGCTTTTCTTGTTCTTGATGCGCGTCGGACAATGCCGAGAGAATCTCCAGCTAACGGATAGATAGCAGCATCCCTCTGGACCCATTCGAGAAGTCAGATAGTCAGGGAAAAAAGAGAGAGAGAGAGAGAGAGAGAGAGAAGAAAGAGAGAGTAAAAAAAGTTGCTTCGAGAGAGTCTTGTGAATGTCTAGTGAAAGCGGACAAAAGTAGCATTAGTAGCGGGCGCGAAGCGTCGTGACGCGCCGGGAGACACGCGACGCAACAAACTTTCGCAGTGCCCTCGGAAAGGGGTTGGTATACGCGGGAGACGTAGGAGGCCTTCTCGAATTCAAGGAATAGCGACTTCAATGCAAAGAGTTTTCCTTTTAGACATTCTCTCTTATTCTCACTGTGAGAAATTGAGAGTGGGACTGAGCCACTGAGCTATAATCGTAGGAACGATGGAACGAGGGTAGGGGTACGACATACAGGCAAGAAAGAGACTGCAGCGTCCTTGAATGCGAATCTTTTTCACAGGAGACAAGAGATCGGACAATTATTCCTAAGAGAAGAAGATACTCAAAATAACTCTAGTACTTGCATCCACTGTGCGAATCCTCACCGGCAAGTGTTTACCTCATTATCAATTTAATAAAAACCCATTCATCCTTCAAGCAAAGAGGAATCCGATTTTACACGGTAATTCCCAAGTAGGCACCTTCCTGAACACGAGTCCTCGTCATTATTGTATAGTCGTGACCGGAAGTGCGTGTCCAGTGGACCAAGTATCCTTTACTTTTCCAAGAGGAAGTACCTGCTACACCGTTCTCCAGTACATATAGAGATCGAATCAGACCTTCCTGGGAGTGGGACACACATGATCCTCTGACGAGTCTGATCATCAGCTAAGGTCGACGGCTTCGTACTGGAGTGGGAACAGTAGCAGGAGTAGTAGTAAATAGTGAAGGTGATGTAGGAGGTGGAGGAGGAGGAACCAGAAAAGAGGAACGATACCTGTGCGACTGCCCCCGCGACGTCCGCCGTCCGGACGTCCGCTGTTTTGTTAGAATCACGTATCGAAAGGCACGCGGGTATCGGCACGGCACCAGGGCAGCCAACCAGCTAACACTGTACACTGTACTACGAAGACCAGGATGTGTGGGGCTTGGGGGTTGGGCTTGAGTGGACACGCGGACTCGGAAGGTGCGGAACGTGTTCCGGTCTTCGTTGGGAAACGATCGAGTACACCGGAAATGATGTCTTAATTGATTCGTCCGCATATGCACACACACACACACACTACATATATATACTTAAATCTTTAAAATATATGCATATTCTTTATATTCTGTTAATCGCGTATATAGTTTGCAATTTTTCCTCCAATTGTTCTCTAGCTTCCATAACCTGGAAGACTGGTCAGACTTGAGTCAACTGATGAAACATGCAATGAGAAAGGATCGCGATCGAGTGATCGAGTGAGCCACTGGATCGATCCCTTGAACTGAAAGAAAGGGTTTAGACAGTGAGGTTACTCGATAACGCAATACCAGATGTATTAAATATTAAGGCAAGCCCTTAGTCTCCAGCAAGGGGCTGCTTTCCTCGGTCTTTCATATAAGACAATTTGAAAATCGATTCTCCCGTTCACCCATCCTCAAGCACTTCGGCAATTTCACGATCGATATCGACGACTCTTCTGCAAAATTCAACCCCTTCGTTTCTGTGCTTTTTCGGGCAGCAGCACTCCGAGGGTAGCTCAAGTACTCGATGTAACTTTGCGGATGCTCGTCGGTCCTCCGAATCCCTCGATAAGACTATTTCACGTATAGATATTTGTATATCACATATTTCCTCTTTAATTATAATTAGCCAAGTTTCGTATATTTCATTAAAAAAAAATTCATTGATTTCACGCAAAACTTGCAGTTTACAAAGCAACGACCGACGCCTTCCCATTGTCACTTGTGAATTCTTCGTCAATGTATTACTTCCCATGAAACGTCAATGTTTTAATGCCGTCACGCCGTATCTACTAGTGGGTTGTAAAGCCGCAACGGCGAAGAACTTAAAGAAATAAAACGCTCGTAACGCACAGCCAGCTAAAATAACGAGGCTCCTGGTTACAAAGTGTTATAAAAGCATTTTATTGTTCATGCAAAACTTCATGCAACGGCCAGCTTACTAGTCAGTTGGTTATTTTTATACACTTTCGCCTCAGCTCTCACTCCGTCTCTCATTCTTTCCCTCTTTTACACACTTAGCTCGGCCGCCAAGTCTCTACGTATTTCTTGCTCTTTATACATTTTGACAAGCAACCTCACGTAACGTGCCAATTATTTATAGAAACAGGTCACGTGCCTTGTAATATTAAGGACTGGCTTTGTTTCAATTAAATACCTTGGAGAATCGGGTATACCCTATGCTCACCAGCCCTGTCCCGCTCTCCGTTACGTGTTCGAGCCTCCCCATGTAAGAAGATTGCAAAAGCAAAACTTCATGTGTACTCAGTGTGCACATGCGAAATATACTCGGGCGGTATTTAGCATTGCTTCTCTCCACGTTTCTCTATATCTCTCTCGCTCGTTCCCTTTTGCTCGTACTCCTTCTCTCTCGCTCTATCGCACAGTAAAGAGTTAGCAAAGGGTAAAAGGAGTCGTATCCGCCACGGAAACGCACAATGGCTCGCGCTCACGCACACTCATCCACGCAATTACACTCCCACACGCACGAGTAGACCTCACTCACACATTAACAAACGGCCGCAACAAGTTCGCCTCGTATTATGCACGTCGGACAAATCAAGCCAAAACCAATTATTACGCGATGCTATCAATTATCTCAGGAGTCCGGGTGACCTTTGACCTTAATCGTGTAATAAGAAAATCAGCAGTCTTTCCCTAAAACTTTTACCTATACCCTTTAATTTTTGTAGCAGCCATTAGTCGAAATTTCATTATGAAAATCGAGACCCCGTCGTGGTCCTGCTTGAACCCGGAAGGGACCTAGTCCCAGACCTGGACATACCAAGAAAATGTTTACCACGGTATACGCCAGCGTAACATAAGATTTAATCTGTGCATCTCTTAAGACCAGCATCCACGAACGAGTTTTGAACAAAATTCATATATAAGACAGATAAGATGATTGCGACTCATTTTGTCATTCGGAATGACATAATAATCGTTCATTGTTCCTACGGGATATTAGTATCTCCCTACGGGAAGCCAAGTTTTCCTCCTACCCACGTGGAACAGTTTCCTATTTCGAGAGGCTGAAGGCCAAGATGCGGTTTGAGGACAAGTGTATAAGTTGTCCACGTACGAAGCGCTGAAGGACATCAGTGGGTGCGGGACGTGAGGGGAGGTGCGGGAGAACGCGTGGAGGAGGAGAGTGCAGAGTATACGTATATAGATGGTAGGGTGGGTTACGGCGGTGGTGAGGATGGCGGCGGTGGACGGGGAGGCTGAGAGGGGTAACTCAAGACGGGCCTAAGTGAGTCTTCCGGCCGGCAGGCAATGATAGCCCTGAGAACTGACCCGACCCCCGGATATGTGTTACGCATATACTCGGAGCACATGTGTGGAGTAACGTGTCACAACATTATGATCTCAACGCCTTTATTAGCGGGTACGCGATCAAGCAGTCTGATCGGAAGACGCAAACTTCTTCCGGAGCGAAAGAAATAGCATCAATCGTATCTGATCTTGTGTAGAGACGTATCCGAGCTTCATCCTCTGTACACCCGATAAGGTTATCTCGAGGAGATTAGAAAGGAGAAGAAAAAGTCTTATTTTTCTTTAAATTATTTTACAAAAGAAAATTGCCTTAGTCATTACAGGTATATATAAATAAATGATAATCAATATGCACCACTATTATTAATAATGGGAAGTCAATCGACTAATAATTGTAGTTCATCACGCCTGAGTGCTCTATGTGGAAACCCATGCGTATTGAGCTAACATTCTTTTAATCGTTAAAGCTAAGGGTGTATGTATATTTAAAAAAAAATTAAGGTCGTGGGTCGTACGTAGTTGCTGGTTACCAATTGATTCGACGGATGGAAGTGTAACTTGGTAATTCAAATTCACGGTAGCGTCATTAACGTCGGGTGCCATTTGCCTACTTCTTACCTATATAGAGATAGAGGCGTCCGAGGATAACCAGAGTCTCGCGACATCAGCGCACCTACACTTAGTTGGGCGGCTTTGACTTTGTCGTTTAATGACGGGAAAAGGTGTCACTGTATCCGCGAGGTATTTAAGGGCGTCGGCTCTAAGGCAGCCACCCTCAATTACAAGTGAACGGGCCTATGTTAGGAACGAAGGAAAGTAGGTGTAAGGTACGTGCTATCAAGAATATAAGGGTTGGGGGAGGGTAAAAATGTGATAGGCTGTATTATACGAGTTTAGAGGGACCTCTGTCTACTGTGCGTATAAAGGGTGTTGGAAAGGTGTCATTTGTCTTCCGACGGCACTTTGGTTGTCAAAAGACAAACATGTCATTAGGGGCCGTTAGTCGCCTTAGATTTATAGAGGATCGCTTTAACCTAATATCCTGTGTCTCCTTCGATGGAGAGAAATGAACGCTGCCTATTTAACCAAGGCGAACGATCGATTTGTCCTAAGGTGTCACAGGTAGGGGTAGTTTTACCTACCCTCTGGATATTACGACTTTTATGGCAGTTTGCTCACTGCAGCGTATGGTACTTTCTTCGGAGAAGTCTTGGAAGGAGCTAAGGAGATGAGAGTACGTTTTGAGGATGACAGGCGAATGAGAGGTGGGTCGTGAAAAAAAAAGGGGAAGAGATTAAAATTTGTTAAGTGTCGCAGGAAGCAGTCTGTAGTTATGTACATGAGTGCCCTGCGGTCGAGTGACTCGTGATGATTGCTGCACGCGGAAAAGGCGGGGGGCATCCACTTCCGAGTTTACGCTCCTTATTTACTAATTCGGAAGCAGGTAAACAGTGACGCCCGATAGGTATATTTTATAAATATATATATATACACGTACGAGCGCACTCCCTCGACAGGACACGATCGCCATGGCAATCAGAGTTCCTCGTTCTCTGTGTTACTCTTCTATGGCTGAGGAGACGAGCTCCACTGACCACGTTAAGCGGAGATGCAATTGTCCATGGTCGACTCGTGAGAAACTCCCGGAGACTTGGTCAATAATAATTCCCTGACGCGAGAGTCGTCCAGGTGTATCGCCTTCCGTAGCATTGTCATCAAGTTCCGGATCTGAGATTTTTTTTCAGTCGCACATCGCGGCAAAGTTAATTCGCTTCCCGCGAGGCTTTTATCGGAAGAATGGTAATAAGAGGTGGAGGTGGGTTTAAATGAATAGGGAATGGGAGCGCTAGTGTCTCGTATTGAAAAAAAAAGAATACAGTGGGAAATTGCGAAACGAGAGAGATACGAAATGAAATCCGGCTGTCTCTTTTTTTTTTCTTTTTTTTTCCGTACCAGCTCTGCGATACTCTTCGGTACATACGACATATACAGAAGAACGCAAATATTTATAATATATTTTGCCTGTACATCGAATGCCTTACTTTTCCGTAAATGGGTCCGAGGCTCATTACGAAGGAATAAATTATGTTTAATTAACGCGTGGACTGAAAGAGGAATTTTCGATGTACCTTATACGTTGCATGGAGCGCGGGGTGCATCGGGTGCTAAGAGTGCGGATGGACCAGCAGTCAGGCAGGGAGTAGAAACGCAGATCCAGGATGCCCTGCTACAGCCTCGTGATGGTGGCTGGAGGTGGGTGAGTGAATATACGTAAAGGGAGGTAACGTCTGAGGGGTGCTATATGAGGTGGATGAGATGGAAGAGGTGGAGGTAGAAATGGAGGAGAACCTGGAGGGATGAGTACTTGAGAGAGCTCGCCGTTTCCCTTATTCCTTCAATCAACGTCAGCTGGGGAGGCAAGTCTAGTGTGTGTACCCTTGGCAAATACTCGGGTGCTCCGCACTAGAGCAGCATAGAGCCCAATGACTACATCATCCAGGACTGGTTGGCTATCCGAGGTTTACTCCAGCAGTCATCGAATCGATCCCAGCGCCGCTTACTGGCTACCGGCCACTGACGCTGACAATGACTCAGAGGAGCAGGGAGGGAGATGAAGTCTACCAAAAGGTAGCCGCTGCCAATTTCTGATTCCATCAAGATACATCCTTGTGAGGTACAGGTGACCTTAAGATTGATCATCCCTCGAGTGACATAGGTCATAGTTTTGCTAGGGGGTGGGCTTGATAAGGGGGGTAATAGCACGTGGCTAATTTTAGTATCGACTGACGTAAGATAAGGAAGCGTGGAAAGGAAGGAGGAAGACCGGATACGCGAAGCTCATATGCATCATAGGTCGTCTAAACAAGCTGTTTAGACGACTTCAAGTTAACCCGAATTGACTCAATTGGATTAACCAGGGCGTCGGGCCACGTCGACACTTGGGAACCGGCCCGTACGCGTCACGTTAAAACGACGAGCGAGACTCTTGCTTCTCATGCAAATTGTTATTATTTCAGCGAGGCTCCCTCACTTCGCCATACGTAACATCATTCTCTGTATACTCGTATCTCACGTTTTTTTTTCACTCGCGAATTGAGCTGGTTAGTTGAATTGGCCTGCTTGAGCAACGTTTCCGGAAATTGGTCGCGGCGCCAAAGTCGTCAGTCGTAACATCATAACTTCCAAGGATCTTCCCAGAATACACTTTACCCAGAACCCAGTCAGGCATGGCCAGTCCCACGATATGCAAAACTTCAAACTAGCAGCCCTGACTTTACTGGCAATAGCGCAAGCAATATTAATCGAAGGGCACCCGGTGCCCATAGGAGTAAAATTGATACAGACGTCCCTGTCTCTCATGTCAATTTGCCGCCGGGAATCCACGGAAGGAAAGAGGGAGGCCCGAGGGTAGTGTCGAGATTGGAGTGTCCGCTCCTTGGCTATCTGGGACCCTCCTTCGGGCTTCATACCATCTCCTAGCCCGGTACCAGTGGAACCAGTGATGATGATGGTGATGGTGGTGATGCCGCTCGAGGATCTCGGTGACCCTCCTCCGGCGAACCCCTTCGCTCTCTTGGTCCGATATATGGTATATACTAGGTATATGGATCGTCGGAAGTCACCTTCCTCATTATCATACCAACCAGCAGCCACTCGCTCACTCGGGCACAGCCTTCATCCTGTGTCCTAGTCACTTACGGAGTGGAGGTGGCCAAATCAAGAGACGAGAGACACGCAAGGCCGCTTCGGATGATGTCGGCTGGTCCAGCGTGAGAACCCCTGCGATGGGGGACAAGACGCAAGTCCATTACACTCAATCACGACCTGATTGGCTCAAACGATCAGACCACCGCTCGCCGCGCGTCCTTCTGCAGAGCTTCGTACGTACCCGGACTCTCTGGTCTGGATGCTGCACCGGGAAATCTTCGTCTCGCCTCGCCGCGCCACTCTTCGCTGTCATTCTCCAGCATCCTCATCGCCCCGAGATACTCCGTTTCGCAGATACAGTGCTTTGCATTTGTTTCTTACCGTACCTATACTGAGCATTGTCCAGGAAGATTGCGATTGGATGCTGCGACGTATCCCGATTCTTATTGTCGTTACATGTAACATCTGGGGGTGGAGGGTGGAATGAGAGAAAAATAGCGAATTGAAAGTGGGAGTGGGTGGCGGTGGACGCCTAGAGAATTTCCGGCGTCTCGACGCTCCTAAAGAGATTCCGGCCAAACCCGTACAGTATAACTTTGCCAATTGAATATAATTAAGCCATCGCGGTACCCGGCATGCGAGTCAAAGTGTCGCAAAAAGTACGGAGGATGCTGGCCGACTGCCATAAGACTTCCTCGTGTCGCCGATAATAACGTCGTAATCCTGGATGCTCCGTTGCCAATATGCCGCACTCCCATCTACAT
The DNA here is from genome assembly GCA_030142655.1 of Trachelus tabidus. NCBI lineage: Eukaryota > Metazoa > Arthropoda > Insecta > Hymenoptera > Cephidae > Trachelus > Trachelus tabidus. The sequence continues at coordinate 1,866,593 of JARQTI010000396.1, read as the reverse complement.
AACTGCCGCGAAAAGTCTACTCCGCGGCAATAAAAAGGATCAGAAGGATCGTTGGGAGATTTTGCGAACATCCACCTTTGACTTTAGTCTTCCTCTTGTCGCTTTGTCTATATATACGTGTATGCAGTCTACAGTATCAGGCAGATTATTACACTGCAGAGGCAAACTTTTGATGATACATTAATTTCTTTGTATCTTTATACAATTTATTCTGTCTTCATTTTCAATGTAAAATAGACTGCCAAGTAGTATCCGACAATAGGATTCGCATGACAGTCACACACATTTAACTAATGCATTTTAACTGGATGACTCTGTGAGCGAGTTCATATACACAACATGAACCATGTGTGATCCCTTCTTTTCAGATTTTCATCTACTTATTCATATTCTGATTTTTCTCACTGTACAGTCATCCCCCATCTACTAGAATGATATCATCCATACAGGCACGCGACGCGACGCCTACTGACTCAAGAAAGACCGTTGATCTCGACCGGTTCCACTTTCTGCCTTTCACAATCTTATTGTTCATTTTCTGATGTCGCTAAGACGTTAGACGAGGAAGGCTACTCCCTGGGGTTCCCTAAGACGTTAGAAGGGCCCCTTGGGCACCTTTGTGTAAGAATCGCTGGAAGAAGCCGAAACGTCGGTTACGCCTTACCGTCGCCGCAGCAACGCACAACCCTGCAAGAAACGGCAGCTGGCACGCGCGAGCGCGCGCGCGCACCTTCCGACTCCTAAGAAAGCGTTTCTCGCCCTTCCTCTTGGATTTGAGATGTTACCTTGCAGGGCCGAGGCCGCCCTGGGGGATACCTGGACATTTAAATTGGGGATCACAACCACCCGGTTGAACCACCTGAATGCGCCAAAGGGGGCCCCCATCATCTTGCAGTGGTGTCGACTTGAGGGGATTTTATCATTTGGGATCTTCAAGATATTCTTATATGAAACGAATAAACTTGTCCTTTCTATTATTATTGTCTGCGAAATTGTCATTGTGAATTTCCACGATAAGAGGATAATTGCTTAAAAAATGACTATCAACAGGTAGTTAAAAATTTCGAAATTTTCCACCGTTCGTGAGATACCTGAAGTCGTTGGACACGTTTCGGCCCAGCTGGACCAGGAGGATGCTCTAATGGCTTCTAACGGGATTACTTATACTGACTATAAATTGTTACTATCATTTTACAATGAAATATTGAGACTGTAGCGTGACAAGATTTTTGAATAGTCAAATTTTAAAATGTAGTAGTGAAATCATGAAATGGTCATATGAGGTCTCATGAGTTTCTTAGTCCTCTACTCAGGTGAGTCTACGCCCTTGAGGGCAAGGACCGTTGTTCCTATTTCGTTTCCGGACGAGGACGAAGGGCGTCTCGTAGGATTTTTTGCGGCTTTCAATATCAGACCTTAGTATTTCCCACAGAGAGAAGTCATGGGAACCTTCGAACGAAGAAGACTGATGTCTCACGACTTTAGTCTACGAGAATCTGCGAGCATGGCCCCTAACTGCACCTTGTGAAATTCTCAGAGCCATTTTCAAAAATAGAATTCACAATTTCCGAAAAACTTTCAGAAAAATCCCTTTTCCTTCGATTATCTCATCCGAAAGATCGCATCCCTTTCTCAGGTCAAGTTTCTCACGATTTGCTTCGGAATGAGAGATACGAAAAAAAAACCCACACAGAATTACCCAACGCTAAAAAGCCCGGGAATTTCGAAGTAACCTTTTAAAAAACAAATCCCTCCAAAAAACAGTGACCAACAAAATTTCGTAAAAGAAAATAAATTCCGATTCCTCAAAATCACGTTGATAATTCAAGGTTAATTCGCACAGCTGCGACACGAACGAAATCGAAACCGCACGAAAGTAAAGCTCGCGTTGATAATAACGTGATTCCGTCATTGACCCGTATTGTTATAAAAAGGTAAACTCATTGAAAACGGGCCTGGACGTGTGAGTGGGTGGATGAGTGGGGTTGTCAACATATACTATTAAACCAATACGAGTGCGCGGATGCATACATGCATATACTCATTTATATCATAGCATGACCTTGACTGCATGTGGGAGTAGGGTGGTGGTGTATGCGCGTCAGCTAATTTGGTGGTTCACAGATATATGGATCGGCGACGCGAGAGGCGAAAGCGGCTAAAAACTAAACGAATTTAGCGGTCTGTGAATTATGAAAATCGCGGCCGGCGCGCGATACCTGTGGTTTTTGGTAGCTCGCCAGTGAATTAAAACGATTCGTATGCAAAATAATAATAACAACAAGGGGAGGTATGGGAGCCGATAGCCCGGCTGGCGAGCGCATTAACGCAATTAACCTCCAATTAATAACACATCAATTGACACCGGTCAACTTGTTGCATCGGAGCCGGCACCGATAATGTCGGGCAGTACACCTCAATGTCTATGCATATATACGTCTCTCTCTCTCTCTCTCTCTATATATATATCTCTCTATCTATCTCTGTCACACTCTCTGTACGCACATATATAGCCACCATATGTCTAGCCCCACTAATGGCGTTCACGATCAGTATACATGCACATTGATAATTAGATGCCTGTGTGCAGAAATGCATATGCAGTCAAGGGAGCAATGGAGGGTGGAGGGTGCGTGCGACTAATAACTCAACGAATGTTACAAATAATTTTCTAACGAGGGTGCCAAAGTAGATACACATATACTATCTATAGGTAGGTAGATAATTCCTCCCCAGTCAGAGGACGCTATGGACATGGACTGATGGCCACGATCGAGTTCCCATACGCCACCCCCAGCGAACTTTGCCACATGACACCTACGGGGGGTGAAATTCCAATGCACATGCCACTGGAACTGGCCGTGCACCCCTTCCGACTCGCCCTCGTCATGCGGAAGCGAAACCTCATGTGATACCAGGCGAACGCGTTATGCCTGATGCTGGTAGCCGACTGATGACAGTAAACCAGAGCAGGTGTAGAGAAAATGGCGGAAGGACATAAAGCCAAGGGTAATATATATCGAAAAAGAATCTACGTGAAATTCTCAAGCATTCAGGAGCCGATAGTTAGAAACAATGGCGACTCGAAGTACGCTAACGACCCTGGTTCTGGTCTTCAGCTCAAATTGTAACCTGGGGCCTTATCAAGTTTCACGTGGTAGTTTCTGCCTGACCTTAGTATCTATCTTCAGTTCTACTCCTTACCTGGAACTAATCCTTCCTGGTTCGGTCGCAGCGTATTAAATTACCGGGATACGTGTACATCCTGAAAAATGTTAAGACAAAAATTTATTAAAACCCAATTATTTGATTTTGAAAAATATTTTTATTTGATATGCACATATATATCTGTATATATTTCAAGAATAATAATAATACAGTGTATTGTCACGAAGTATGCGAAACATAGAAAACAGATGCAATCGTGACCTCGTGAGACAACGTTACTTCTTGCCGAAGAAACTTTGAACTTTGTGATATCATTTTTTAATCTAACTGGTATACTGTGTGTATATATATGCCTAGTATAATCCATACGCTAGATAATAGAGGTATGACTCAAGTGTCACAGTCATGAACAGTTCGTTTCGTAATTACCTTAGCATTTACTTCCGACTGACTCTAATGTCAGTACAGTATGCTTGAGAACGAGGAGGAAGGTGGGGTATAACGGAAGAGGGAGGCCGGAGGTTCCCGAAGCCATTTCCGGCCTGGCACCTTTTATCCCACGCATGGAAGCACGCATGCTTCCCCAAGCAAGTATAACAAGGAGTGAATACGGGGGGGCCCCCCTCGAAGCTTCCCCAGTTAAATTCCTAATTTCAAAGACCTTATCGTACCTTACATTTCGCCAGGATAGAGCCATATGTCCTCTACCACCTAACCGACGCTTCCGGTAACGACGTACTCCAACCTTACCAGACCAACTTCCATTTCATACACACATAGAGCACGACCCACGCAAACCCACTGAATTATCTGAAAAAAAATTGTACCCCATATACCATATCGTCGCGATCCAACTTCCTTGGTCTGAAATATCGTGCTCGGAATTACGTATTTGCAAAATTCAATTCATCCTATGAGCAATTTCTACTTGGAGACGCGTGGTAATTAACGATCGTAGCTATAGTCGAGAATCGCGAAACCAATATCGGTATGATGATTTCCCTTGGTCAGAGGAAACTTTGAGGGTTTCCACATACGTATATGGATATAGATATATTATATACGTATCTATATCAATATCGATATTCATATAAGGGCATGTGTTGAGATTCTATATATAGGCGGTGTACTTGTAGACCTTAAAGGTAGACTAGCTAGCATCCATGGGTCGACAGCAAACGCACGCGGGTTAGAAACTACGAGCTGCGGAATAGGTCGGCCTATTGAGCGCAGGTGCTTTAAGCTGCTCAGCTGTTGCTTCCAGGAGAAGCGTGTGCGTGTATGTATGCGTTAATAGATACATCCTCACGGGCGCAACAGTGCTATACGTGAAGCTTGGCGTCGGGACGCCGACGCGATATCCTCCACTGGCATCGAGGGTAGATACAGTTAGTAGTATCGGTGACGAGATATTAAAGGGTGGAAATGATGCTGAAGAATTTTTTGAAGAAAATATTTATCTTAATAGATCTTATCCCTCTCTTGTTTTCGTAATGTAGTATTACATTTTTTGGAGGATCCTGGAGCACCTTTGGTGCACTCCTTCTGACCGTCGTGGTTCGTGCGAAATGTCGGAATAATTTCTGCTTAAGGTATAAGGGTTGTGATGTTAGGGGTTGGAGACAGAGGTAGAAAATAAAGTGAATTGTTGAGGGATCGAGTAAGGGTGGGTTTGGTCGGTTCGACTATATACCGGGGCTATCAATTTTTTTTTTTCTTTGGTCAACTATCGAGCTGCATGACAACCCCCTTTCGCAGACTTTTCTCAGACTGGTACGCCGCTGTGACATATGACTTGATACAGCTACTTACTAAATAAGGTATTGGCGTACGACAATTTTCTTATGGACGATCGGGGAGCATCGTGTCCGATAGGACGAGTGAGGTGGAATCGAATGGCGTAGTCTCGTAGTCGATAATAGAAGAGGAAGAATATGAAAAAGTAAAAAAAATAAAACTGAAAATTTTCGATACGTTTCATTCTGTTTTAGAAATTATGAGTGTTCTTTCTTTTTTATCTCCAAGATTGGCGATATTCCGAATACTCTGACTAAGAGGGGATTACTTTTTTTTGATTTCAGACTGGATAAAAATCGAAGCATCGACAATCGAGACGAGGAGGTTTGGGGCAGCTAGCCCTTTGGCGAGCTCGAAGGATGCAGCTCCCAGGCGGGAGCACGAGAAGTCCGCCAGCGAGACCTCCGGCCTCATTTCTCGCGTCCTCTACGAAAAGCAAGAGCAGCCGTATCGACAGCAATAACAGCCGCAAAAGCAAAATCAGCAGTAGCAGCAGTAGCAGAAGAAACAGACCCGCCGACAATAACAACGAACCGATCCCCCTGAATCAGCTCGATTCGAGGACGAGCTGCCGCCGACACAGAGTCTCTGAAAAGTACCAGCTGCTGGCCTCAACCCCTCGGCGGAAGGAGTGGGGAAAGGAATAGGGAAGAGAAAAAGTAGAAGAGAAAAAGAAGGGCGAAGAAGAAGGTGAAACGGAAAGGGTGAGATTCGAGAGAAAGGAAAGGAGAAATAGTGCCGACGTCGTCGACGGCGGCGGCGGCGGCCGAAGAAGAGGAAGAAGAAGAAAGAAAAGAAGAAGGAGAAGAAGAGGAAGAGAGGAAGGAGGACGAGGAAGAGAAGGAAAAAGCGACGGAGAGAGAAGAGAATACGCTTGAGGCGGAGAAAGAGGCGGAAGTGGAGAAAAAGACGAAGACGAAGGAGAAGAAGGCGAAGGAGAAAGAGAAGAAAGAGCGGAAGGTCAGGAGCAGAAGACTCGAAGAAGGTGTGGAAGATACAGGGACTGAGAACGGCAACGAGGACGAGCGAGAGAGGGAGAGGGCCAAAAGGAGAAGGAGAAGGAGAAGTAGAAGGAGAAGGGCGAGAAAGCGGGCAGGAGTGTTGGTGGTGGGGATCCGAGGCGGCTAGAAGGAACGAGAAGGTGGTGGTAGTAGTGGCAGAGTGCAGAAGCAGAAGCAGCGCGCTGAGCCACGAGGGGCTATTCGAGCGAGAAGGGGAGGGGTGACGAGGAGCCCTGGCGGGGAGGGGACGCGGAGGCCTTCGGGGGGCCGACCAACCAGAAGGCCGATGATGTCATCGGAGGAGGAGACCGACTGTTTCGCCCTCTACGGAGCAACCACGGACAGCAAGCAACAGCAACTCCTGAAGAAGCAGAAGCGCACCAGACAGCGCGTGGACGCCGGAGAGCCGCGTAACAGCTACTCGAGCATTCCGAACTTCAGCTCCCGGCCATCCTTCCTCGGTGGCGGTCTTTACGGCGCTATCTTCAGCAGTAACGGACCCCAGCAGCTCCAGCAGCCTGGAGCGGCGGGCACCCAGGCCCACCTCGGCAACACGGGACCCTCCAGTCAGCATTCCGCCCACGCGGCCTTCGGATTCTTCGGCGCCCCGGGCTTCGGCCCCGCCAAGATGCTCAACGAGCTCCTCGGACGACAGGTCAAGCAGGCCAGCGACGCCGGCGGCTCGCCGCCCGAGGGTACTCACGGCATGACAGGCGCCGGCATGGACCCCGCCGCGGCTAACCTCCAGCCACCCGCTGCCGCCGCCGCTGCCGCAGCTGCAGCCGCTGCCGCCGCCGCCAATTGCGACGACCCAGCTACCGCCGTCGAGCTCACCCAGCACATGCTCCGCGATATACTTCAGGGACGCAAGCTTACCGCTCTCTCCGTTCAAGAACAGCCTACTAACAACAACAGTATACATAGTAACAACAACAACACCACGACGGATCTCCTTAAGTCCCAAGTTCAGCAGCATCAGCATCAGCAGAGCAGTCCCCAGCAACAAGGACAACAACAAAACAGTGAGAGTGCGTGCGCGGTCAGTGGGACAGTGCACAGTGGAGGGGAGGATAGTGGTGACTGTAACAATCTGGTGAACGCGATACCGGGTTCAGGCGCGCCGATTACGCTGTCCGCGGGCACGGGCACGGGGACAGGCAGCGCCATCGTGAATCAGAATCACGGTGATCGGGACAACCTGGTGATGCCAGGGGATGCGGAGGACAGTGCTGAGGATGCGGCGTCAGCAGCTCGCGCTATGGAGGAGGCCTTTGCCGAAGCTGGCATGGACCCAGGAGCGAACCTCGATGGCTCCGACTGTGAGCAAAGTCTGCCTCCTAGTCCATCGGTGACGCGGTCCGCTTCCGTTTCCGTTAAGGAGGAACTCCAGGAGTCACTTGCGCTGAAACGCAGTCCTAGTCACTCGCCGTGTCCTATCGTACCAAAAACCGAGAGTAGTTCGCCCACCACCGAAATCAAACGAGCCCGCGTCGAGAACATCGTCAGTACGATGCGCAGTAGTCCCGCGCTACAGACCACCCCCACCGTCAATGGCTGCAAGAAGAGGAAGCTCTACCAACCCCAGCAACAGACGGTTCACCATGTTTTTCATCATGACGTCAGTGAAACGATACTAGAAGATGACGACGAAAGCGAGGAGGAAGAAGATCCAGTGACGATACGACAGAAGCGCGAAGTGAAGGATACCCTGAAGAGTCAGCTAAAGTCGTTGCACGCAGAGTTGACAGCAATGCAGCAAAAATATGCAGAGCTCTCGAGTCGAATGGATACGGAAGTAAGCGAGAGTGGCGAAACCCCACCTAGTCCTCAGCATCAACCTCAGCAACCACCTCCGAGACCACCAAGGCCTCACCCACCACCCTACAATGGGTTGGCAGCCCTGCCATCGGATCATCCGCACGCAGCAGCTGCAGCCATGTATCACATGGGACACAAGCTCTACCTGGAGCAGCAACACGCAGCGTTGGAAAGGATGAAGCAGCACCAGGAAGCTGCTGCTAGGCAACAGCAACATCATCAACAGAATTCGCCGCAGCCGTCCGTGCAGAGTCAACAACAAAGTCAAAATGGGACAGGGCCACCAACGCCCCAGACGCCCATGCAACCCGTAACTCCACTTCAACAACAGCACAAGGAGTTCCAGGAGAGGTTGAACGTATTTCGGGGTGCTGTCAGTGCGGCATCCTCTGGTGCCAACCATATCACCGGTACCGATCTGGACGGCCTTGCTGATATTTTGAAAACGGAGATCACGTCGTCCTTGACCAATGTAATAGAGACTACGGTAGCTAGGTTTGCGCAGCAGAGGAGGTTTCTTGGTAAGCAGACCGAGGCTGCGCAGGCGGCGGTTGATCAGCTAAACAAGGACATCGTTCTGGCGAGTCAACTCCTAGAGAGGAAGTCGCCCAGGACGAAGGTCGTCGACCGGGGAGTACCACAACCACCGAATGGCCCAAACGGGCCGCGGGGGCCCCTCAATGGTGGGCCCCCGCCGCCACATCCCCCGGGTTTCGTGCAAATGGGACCTATGGGTCCTCACGGACCTCATTCTGGACCCACAGAAAATAACCTCAACCAAATAAATCAGTTGCCACCGCATGTCAGGCCCAGCGTTGGCATGTTCCAAACCCCAAAGCCCCCAACGATATACGGCATGGCCTCGATGCAGGCACAGCAGCAGCAGCAACAGCAGCAGCAACATCATCGAGAGCAGCAACAACGCGAACAACTCCAAAGAGATCAGTACTGCGGGCTAAGGATCGATGATCGTGAAACTAGGGACTCCGAACAAAATGAGGCCCTGTCCCTCGTTATGACGACAAAGAAGAAACGTCATAAGGTTGGACAATTCTATGTAAACAGAAATTTATTTTTGTTATATATAAGATTAATTAATTGCTTACCATCCCTAACACCCATTATGGTCTATTCTAATGAAAAAAAAAACTGGTTCATTTCAGGTGACGGACACTCGAATTACCCCAAGGACGGTATCGAGAATTTTAGCCCAAGAGGGTAACGGGTCTCAGGGCGGCAGTGACAGCCCACCGCCGCCACCACCCCCAAGACCTTATCATGCGCCACCTCCGATGCTCCCAGTCTCGTTACCAACAAGTGTAGCGATACCAAATCCCAGCCTCCACGAGAGTCAAGTCTTCTCGCCGTACTCGCCGTTCTTCAACCCCCACGCGGGCCACCCTGGTCAGGTGCCACCCCCAGGAGCACATCACCTACCGGCAAGTCCGCCGAGCGGGCATGTCGAACTCAGGGACTCACCACCACTACCTCATCCACCAGCGATACTACATCCTGCGTTACTCGCTGCAGCACACGGCAGTCCCGATTACGGACACCTCAGGATGGACAGCAACGACAGGGGTAGCGATTGCAATTCCGGAGAGATCAGCTACGACGGAGTTCAGCCTACAATATCCTTTTCTAATACTATATGTCTTAAGAACATAGATTTTTAAAATCCATAACATACAAGAAGCAATCCCAAAAAAAGCGTCGCTGACCAAAGTAGCAAACTCAAAATCCGCGTTCCCTAAAAATTAAATCTAATTATCAAATTTAAATCTGATCAAAAGCTACCTGTTTTATCTTCATCAGTCCGAAAGATGGAGTAACTCAAAAAAACGTGATCCAACTCGAAAAAAAATGCAACTACCCAAGCGTTCGGGAGAGCGTAGATAGATGGAGGGATGGTCCATAGGTATCCGTAAGCTTCCGTACTTTGTTAGATAGTAGTAGTTGAGTTCAGACAAGGCTAAATCAGTAAGTAAGAGACACGATGAGAAAGTCAGAAATCCAAATACGTACGTAGACAGACGATAGTGCTTAAAAACGTTTGAGGAAAGAGTGAAGGGTTTCCGGAAGTTCTCAAGCTACGGAGCTGCTCGCTACTTTTTCATGGAAGACTCGAGTCTGAGTCGTGAGCTCGACTCGAGGCGGTTCGAGTCAACTCGAGTCGAGTCGAGCGAGGCGCATGAATGTTAGATTAGTTTGCCGCACTGAGTTAGGCTAATGTTGGCTGCACCTACGAGTAGTTTGTCTGCCAACAAGTAGCCAAAAGTTCTAGAGCCACCGTGGTCCCTTTCTCTACGCCCCTGAGAGGCCCCAGAGACAAAGCTAGTGCCCGAACTTTGAAAGCCAATAATCTGTCTTGCAATTTCGGAATTTATTACGATAATGATGAGGCGCGAAGACGTTTCCCGCCCCCCTGGCATTATTTCTAAGGAGGGTAAAACTCGATATAAAACCTAATCTCAATAACAGCAGTTACGACAATCATCCCCCACTCTGGCCCATGAACTTTTGTACCACTTTATCTTTCTTCCATAATCTTTTTCTCTTTTTTTTTACCTCACTCCCCATTTGCTACCGACTGTGAGAATCGTGTCGTCTCCTGCCGTACCGTGTCGTTTCAGAGTATGGGAGATCGTTCGATGAACGCGTTTTGTGCTTTTTTTTTTCACTCAGCCTTTGATGTAAAATCAATGGCGCAATTTTTCCGTGGGATAGGTCGTGCAGTGGATGCAGCCAGAGTCACCCTTGTCTGTGAACCACACGACGTTGCTGGCTTAATGTAGCCAAATATTTTCGTGGAGGAGACAGGGGGTTGCTAGTAGGTTGACTGTGTCGGATAAATCGACAGCAGGGGTTGGGAAGTTTAAGAGTTGAAATGATGCAAAAAGGAATGAAGCATATATACAGGCCTTCAGATTCTTATTATACACAGTACGTACTCGCGACTCAGAAAGATATAATTACCTAACCGTGACTCGCCCTTAGCCTGTCGCTAACAAATGTATCGGAATTCGCGATTGTAAGATTGAATTAGAATGATTCGAAAATACGAAAAAGATCCAACAGTCGGATTAACCGAATAAGAATGCAATGAAACCACATGTGGCTATCCTATTACTGGTAAGGAGTCGGTAAGGCTTCCGCTGAGACTGCGGCCAATCGTAGGTCAACCTGAGCGAACATTAGACCCCTACTACCAGCGATCCCTATCCCTCTACCGTATACTCACAGCTTGTACGATTTCTAATCCAATTTCATACGAAGGAAAACACGATTAAGTTTGAGATGTCTGCACCAATGCTATTCCTGTGATCTTACGAAATTAGAAATTCCCTTAAATGTACTTAAAGTCCACCCTAACGCCTGGAACCCTACGTTAGGAACCTTCACCGATTCTAAGACCTAATTATATTAGATTCTAAGGACATTGTACAAAACTGATATTTCCTTAACCACTGTGAACTCGTCGACGTTGACGCCGATGCATCTGCGAAAGGCGAAGCTGATGTTCTTCTGGGTGAGATACCCATCCTCGGCCGTCCTTAAGATGTACTTCCCGGACATCAAATTCAACAAGAACAATACCGCCCAACTGGTCAAATGGTTCTCCAACTTCCGGTGAGTTTGATTTATAATTCGTTACAAAGCCTCGATCCTGATAACAGCGTGACCTGGTACCATCCCTTTCTTGACTTGATACGGACGTCGACTGGCTCTCAGGTTGTGGTTTGCTTTTATGCAAACGAGATACGTTTCGAGGGACTCGGCCGACCACTCCCTTCGCAGAAGCGGTCAGAACCCAAGAGACGAGAGTCACGTTGGGTGTGTCCAAATCTTAATTACCCCCCCGAGCAGCTGGATAAGTAACGTATGCGCCCTGCGTGTACCCCTCCCCCCCACGGTCACTCCTCTTCTCTATACTTGACCAGGTCGAACCAAGCTACAGGCTACACACTCGGCTTGGCCAGTCGTCACTCTAGCAGCTAACCAGTCAGCTAGAACACTAGAGTTAGCTAGCTAGTCAGCCAGGCATTAGCCTGATTATAATTAGCCTGAGTACATAGAGATCCGAGATATAAGCCGCGGACCAAGGCCCCGCCATAGCCTCGACTATTTATTTATTCATCGTAGCCACGTTGGCTACCTTCTTATCGTACTTTTCACTCTTAGGAAGAATCATAGCCGGATAATAGATAGAATAGCGACGCCCTATTCGATTTACGAACATCATACCAAAGTCATTGCGTAAAGAGACGCGCAGCAAATTTGACAGTGGGGGGAGGGATATTAATACGCGGGATAAAGGGTTGAAGCCAGCCTTGTTTTTTTTTTTCCTTTTTCTTAAGTCATCCCTCTCGTTCCCACAACTTTTCAACCCCTCCGGTTGTCAGGATCAGCAACGTTCACGAAACTTGTCCTGCTACCCCTGGGCAAAAGGGTTTGCTCTGTACGAGAGGGAGAGAGAAAGAGAGATAGAGGAAATAAAAGAAAGAGTGTTCGGAGTTTGAAAATGTCCAGTAAAAATTGCAACGAAGTCGCGAGCTTTGCCCGACGAAAAACATAATGCTAATTATGGCTTGAATTTATTTCAGTTCATTTTGTTGTGTCTGCCCTTCGGTCTTGCCCACAGCATCCGTCATCCCTTAGATCTCTATATGCTCGCTTAAACATCATCCCCCCCCCCCCTCGCAATTCACGTTGACAGGAGTCGATTCTATATACCAACCCCTGCCCTCCACCCCCCCTTATTATACAGCACCACCTCAGAAGTTTATCAACTATTCTTCTTCGTTTCTCACGTATGCTGGAATTATTGCGTAGAATCGTTGCCACGTTAATAAAAAAAAATATATCTTCAACCATCACTCGTAAGTTCGTGTTATTCGTATATCCCGTGAATTTACATACCTCCCGTATGCTACATAGATATGTAATGTGTACCATACAAGAGAAAGAAAATTCGATCGCAATTCAAAACTCGCGCGTGTCAACCAATCGGTTGGTAATATTTCGCTTTTCTTGGTTGGCTACTCGAAACAGTGGACGCGCGTGTTTCATCTGATAGGCTAATGCACGGCTTCCTATGCGGAAATGCCTCGCCACGTTGTTCTACCGTTGGTAGTCCTGGCAGTCATTGTATGGCCCATGCGAAGAGACCTCGTTGTACTTTTGTCACGGCAACAGTCACGAAGCGTTAGGTTACCTGGATGACGGGTTGATGCTTCTAATCATCTAACCAAGAACCGATTAATGTCTTGAGCAAAGCAAGGGTAGCAGATTTGTTCGAGAACAGATTAAGATTTTAAGTATATTTTTTTTAATTAAAATTGGAACAAGCAGATGGAGAGGGTTGTATGGGAAGGGGGTCGAACGTTAGATAAAAATGTAGAAATCCCACCTCCCCTTATCGGTGACATCTCGCGAAGCGATTTTTCCTAGACGCTGTTGACGGGTCGGAGGGGTCGGCGGAGGAGGCAGTGGTTCGATGAAAAGCGTCCAGGGTGATTGGGGTCGTAGGGGATCGGGGACTGGGGTTCTGCTAGGGGAGGGGGCGGACTGGGAAAGGAGAGACGGAACCGTCGACTGGGGTTACCTCGTTATCAGATCCCACGGCAGGACACGCGACTCACCCGGTAGATCTTATCTTGACGATGGAAGGAATTTTATGTCGTATAATGGACAGCGGACGCACACGATATGGGACCTACTCGGACAACAGGACGATCTGCTTCGCACGAGAACTAACCCACCCGCCTGCCCACCCACTCGACTCCCTTTACAGTAGACTGGCGCATTGCACCCCGTTAGTTGGCTCTTTCCGGTTAGAGAGTCACCTTAAGGTATTAGCTCAAGGTATAGAACCAGCACCCTTAGTGCTAATGTTGTTGCTTGGCTTACACACGAGGATTTATTGTCAGCCGGAAGTGGTACGAGATCGCGTTACTTCCGGTCCTTATACTAGGCACTTGCTCGGCTAATGAAAACAGCCTTGAGTTTCCTTGGCATTCATGTCATGTAAACTCTATTGGTAGAAACTCCTTTCGTCCCTAGTCACCAATTCTTTTCCCGAGACTTCTTATCCAATTAGACAAGATCAGCGCGGAGGTGGTTACTTCGTTTCACAAAGGGTTGTGCCCATTAAACGTTAGGGGCAGATGTGTCCCGGATAGCATGAAAGAAGGCGGAAAGCAATGAAGAGCGTAATAACGAGAAGGTAATTTTCTAAATACAAGTTTCCTTTTTTCAACCCTTATCGGCTCGTCAGACACGTGACCGCTCCCGCGTACGGGTCTCCTTCGCCACGGCAGCCACCACCCCTTCGCACCGCACTCCTGAACCACAACCCTTGCCTCGTTTACCGCTTGCGGATAGATTCCCAAGAAAATTAGTCGACACCCATCGGATCATCCCGGAAAGACGAAGTTAAGGGCCGCCACTAAAATTATTTTATTACGTACTGGAAAGAGATGACCCAAGGAAAAGTATTAACTACGACGTGGATGATGGTTACGAGCACAAGGCGTAGACTAGGGGGTGGAAAAAGTTGGAAGCGCACCGCGAAGAAGGGGTTGCAATAAAAAAGTAAAGACTCTCTCTAACCAGTGCGCCACGGCTGAAAGAAAGCGTCCAATTAAAAGCGACGCAGCAGTTTACCGAAATCTTGACTACAAACGGGCCGAGAGGCAATCTCCACGCACGGGCCGTGTGTTTTACTTGAGCGCGTGTTTTTTAATTCCACAAGATTTTGTATGCATCGTGCGACAGCGAGGGCCATTTAGCGAAAATGCTAGACGCACGCGAGTGCACGGACACTGGAGAGCAACACGCGTGTTGGCTGTCAGACGGGCGCCACATTACGTCATACCTACACTTGCTATAGGAATGCCCAACCTCTACTATAACGATAAATAGTATATACGTATAGCGGAACGTCATGTGGGTAACGTATGTAGGTATGTGTACGTATATCCGTGCAGTACGTATATAACAGACGCGTGCAGAAGGTAGGAAAAGTCTGTGTACGTACCACCCCTAATGTGTACCCGTGGAGGAGACGTAGGACGAGTGTCCGTATTTCTTCTCTTTTTCCTTTCCTCTTTTCTTTCTGCTCTCCTTTTTTCCCTCTATTTTTCTTCTTTTTCTCTCTCCTTTTCGTGCATACACGTCAGAGCCCAGCCCTGGTTTTCCCTTATTGTGAGGAATAAGCTGCTGCCGGTTCGCCGCGGTGGGGCTCGAGAAAATTCGAGCCTTGAGGTAGGTACTGGCTGCTGCGTTAACTAACGGTACCTGCCTACCACCCTTCCACCCTACCTAGCTGCTACCTACCTTCCCCGTGTCCTAGCTAGGTTGGTAAGTAGGCTCGTATGCATGTAGGTACATATGAGAGGTAACCCTTTCCTTATTATGTGCTATGCTTCCTAACTGCTACGTTACTGCTATTCTGCGAGCATGTAAGCTTCCGGGGTGGAGTTATAGTCTCGTAATTACTGGCGCTCTCTCTTTCTCTCGTAATTTTTTTTATTTGCCCTATCCTCTCTCTCCCGTTCTCAATTTTCATCGTACCGTGCTCCTCGAGAACGTAGGACAACCAGAGGCGGCCGGACGGGTGGGGAATAATCGGCATGTATGTCGCAGGTATTTATTCCATAAGAACGCGCATGATGATCGACTTGAGGGATGCTGTGATACACAATTTTTTCAAGGGTACAAAGTAGAGGGCTAAAAAGAGAAAGACGAGAGTTTGATAGATTCGTTGAATTCTTTGTGGAAGTCGTACCGGGTCCCGCGGGCATCGGCCAAACGACCAATGGCGGTGGGGCCGACCGGGTACTCTGGCCCTCGAAAGAAAGGGATTCCGCGAAATGAGCAAGTACCAAGTCCTTTGAGACAAAAGGATCGAGCAGTCGAAAGGGCCTATGAGGGGTGGTGGTTCTACAAGGAAATCGTAAAAAGAAAGGGGTAAAGATACCAAGAGTAGAAGCAGTGACGTAGTGACGAGAGCCCTCCTCCTCCCCCCGCCGGATAGTCTAACCTAAGATACAGGCCGTAGAAGCACAAGTGGAAGTGGAGTAGAAAAGAGAGTCTGAGGTGCATCGTTCGTTTTCATCCTGGACCTTAATGAAAAGATGAAACTTTTGGTCTTTGACCGGTACGTCCTTGGCTCCTCGGGAGCTCGAGTAATGGCCGAGGAAAAGTGGAGGAAAATGCCAGGAGAGAAGCTCCGTGCTAGAAGAGAGTCCTCGTATCCCACAAAGGAAACTCCCCGGGTGTACTTACAGCCACGTAAGACACACGGTTGCCGAACTTTATACGGATATTAAAACCATACGAAGCAACGTGCACAGAACTGTTACGCAAGTATACAACAAATACACAGATCGAGCCTGTTTATGTGTGTCCAATGTGTGTATATACGTATGGATACGTATAGACGTGACTGTGCGCGAGATCTCGAGGAATTCGCGCCCAGCTCCTTAATTAAAAACTCAGTGCACGGCACAATGGAGTGGCAACTCTTTGGGTACCGCTGCTGACGGCGGTCTTCTGTACGTAGGTACCTACAATACCGACCTACCCCTAGCAGACTTCTACTTCCTTTCCGCGTCGATCAGGGTGCCTCATTTTTTCGCCCTTCTTCCACGAGGTGGGGGAAAATAAGGGACCACTCCTTCCTTTTCACCTCCACACAATCATCACCACCACCCTCTCCCCCCCCCACCCCACCTCCCTCACCCTACTGCCACCTTATGCATCGAGCGAGCCTGTTACCGCATGACGTAGCAAATTTTTAATGCCTCCTCACACTCACCCCCCTCGAATACACGTTACCGTTCTACCCGTCTTTCACCTGGACGAATGGCTTTCTCCGTGTTGTTAGGTTACTCGCTTTTGGTCTTTAGTTTACCTTTTATATCACCACGAGTTAAGTCCAATGAGAATCGTATGAGACACCCGTGAGAAAGACGTGAGAGTCATGAGGTAACCATCGAGCACCAATCCACCCCTGGTGTAACGTTGTAGGGGGGCGGGGGGGGAGGTTTTTCGTCGAAGCTGTTCAGCCAGGCTGGCTATCTTTGCGTTCACGTTGCGAAGAAGCCTGGATAAGAGAGGGAGGGTGAGAGGAGGAGGGGGAGGAGGAGGGGGAGAAGGAGGAGGCGAGAGAGAGAGAGTGAGTGGATAAGAGGGGGTGTATTAAATCCCGTGGCCCGCACACGGATGACGCACCCTGTACCAGCCGAGGCAAGCCTACCCAAGGTAGTGGTTGTGCGCGTAAACGACAGTCACTTAATTAAAAATTACTTAATTACGTTCTTGGCACTAATTAGTGGCGCTTGGCTCTCTCTTGGCCGTGTGCCTCGACTGCCTAGCTATCCCCTCCATCCGGTCCCACTCTCCCAACTCTATACCTCCTTCTACTACTTTCTGCTACCTTCAGCCAGAGCACAGCCCAACTCCTACCTCCTACCTAGCCTTCCGCCATCCATTTATCCATCCATCCAGCCATCCATCCGTGACGACCTGTCGGCAAATCCAGTGAGCCAGCCACCCACCTTGGTCCCTGGCGACTTCCCTCAGCCACATCCAGCTTCCGTTTTCTCGAAGCCACCGGAAGCAACCAAGCCTACCGGCATCGACTGTTCGTCGACTTTTCTCACGAGCACCTTTCACCTTTCACCCTCGTCGCCTCTCCCCGCACGTTTCCAATGCCTCTTACAAATCTCATCAGCCTCGCCTGCAGTCTGTCAATGTCTTAGAGATATTCTTCTCTCGCGAGAAGAGAAAGGCATCCCTCTATCTTTCTTCCCATCGCAGACTCCAGCCTGACTTCCGATTCGTAACTGAACGTCTCACCAATACATATACCAAGGTCCTTTTTGTCATCCGTTGTCTATTCTTTCGTTCTTCGTTGCTTCTCGTAGGCTCCAGAGCTAAGCGTGGCTCTCTAGCTTGATTCTCGGTGATAAGAAGAATAAAGGGGAAGAGGGCTCGATTCGCAGCTTCGGGAAATTGCTAAGAATAAGAAGAGAGTCAGCCAGGCAGACAGTGTAAGCCATATTCCCGGGAGGAGAGAAAAGAAATGAGGGGTGAAGAGGGACGAGGGGAAGGACGGAGAGGGGAAGGGAAGAGAAGGCAATACCAGGCAGGTCGTGGCATCCATAAGGGAGCGATCGCAGTGGTCCTTTTCTAATTTTTGATAATGAACACAAGTACGAGAAACACGAGGGGGTATTGGCTGGGCGGTAGACAATGCAGTGGCCGCAGGGCTATCGCGGGAGGAACAACCCAGAAGGCGAAGGGATGCTGAGGGGATGCGAGACAGAAGGTGGTGGTGCCTGACTGCCTGCTTAGTTGCTGATGCCTGGTGCGCTTGGTGCCTCCTGGCTTCTGGCTGTTGGCTATACTGATTCTGCCGGGGGATCCCAGTGATGCCAGTGATTCCAGTGATGCCGGTCCCTCTGCCGGTGAGGAGGGGTAGCTCAGGCGGGGGGGGGGGGGTACTTTATAAGGGATGTAAGCATCGCCACTGCAAGGCTAATCCGGCGCTATGAGCCGCTACTTGCAGCAAGAGTATATGGGTACACTCCGCGTCAAAGATTTCTGTCCACAGGCCAGTCCCCCTCGCAGCCACCTTTCCATCTACTCGCCTAAACTCCTTTTATCCCCAACTGCTAACCCCCCTTGCTCCCCATCGAGTTATCCCCCTCCCTTCGCAAGGGAGGATAATTCTCGTGAACAGCCAAGCAGATTATCCCGATCGGCCTCGATGGACTGGCTCGTCTCTGTCGCGTTCATAATTCTCAAAAAAGATGGAAGGGGGGCTCGGGGGAGATGCCAGAGATGGGAGAACGGTTGAGCCAAAGGATGCAAGGATAAAAGGGGTGAAAAAGTTGCGTGCACGAAGCGTCCCGACGCGATAGCGTCCTACGAACTTCTTGTTTTACATATTCGAGGCTCAGAAACAAATAAATCACATCATCTGCTTTAGCCAATTGGAAACTATCAGCCACCCCAGTGCCAATGACAAGGATTAAGGGATGATTTTTCACATCAAAATGGTCACTCAGTACGAGCCAACAATTATGGCCAATGGTCCAATCCCATTATACAGAGACACCTACTCAGTAACCAGATCTTCCGTAACAAATAGACCTTCAAGAACGTCTCAAAGTTCCGGTACCTTTTGCCCAAGCTCCAACCATCCACTCCCATTTTTATTCCCGTTAGGAAGCTCTCGAGAGTACACGTACGAGTCCAGACAATCCACGCACACTTGGACCCCGAGACTGCGTGCAGGAGACTTTTGCTCGTCTCTGGAAAAAAAAAATGTAAAATGATAATGTTCCAGTGTCCCACCCTAATCGGCTTTGTACCCGCCGTAGGCTAGGGGGGTGTTCACAGGAGGAAGCTCGTACCGTTCGTAACCCCTTTCCTCGACTGCCACCCGACCTCCCGCAGAACCACCTACCTGCTACCCCAATCGACTCCATGGAGGATTTAATTTGCATGCAGCAGCGAAAAACGTGGAAAACAGTTTATCAAAAAAGTTACCGCGCAAGCTCGTCGTTTCCGCTCGATCGAGAAACTATTGTCCCAGGATATCCTGGATATATTTTAATTCGCCGTTTCGATAATTTTAATGTTTATTATTTTACTCCTTGCGCTTCAACCTGATCTTATATTTTCATCTTTGACAATTATACAATTAATTTTTAATCGCCTTCGCTATCGTCCTTAAATTCATTGACTGTCCTTGGTATCTCTTATGTTTAATTAGTAACCCTCCTTTCCACACCTCCGTCTCTTCGCTCTCGTCAATCTCACCAGACTCCGGCAGGATACAATTTTAAAGTGTCAAATTGACGCGGATCCACCATTAAATTACTGTGTTTCGGGCAATATTTAGTCTGGCTCTCGTTGGGCGGGAGGGGGCGGGGGTGGTCTAGTCGACTGGACAGTAACTCTGAATTGATTTCGTTTGCCGTCCCCCCCCCCCGTCCCACCCTCTGACTCCACGTAGATTCCAGAGCCGACAGCGGCTGCCACTCACCCTCTAGCCGGGTCACCCTTCCTATTCTACACTCTTGCGGACTCCCTCGCACTCTCTTGGAATCTCATCGTGAACCCGTCTACCTATAACTATATATATATACACGAGTGCAGAAAGGGTAAAATGCAAAATGCAAAATGCACTCTCACCCCTGCTGGCCAATCCCGAATTACGTGAGTGCGTGACGCGCTCCTGTCCTCTGACGAAGCGTCCAGTAGGAATGAATACTGAATTTTGAAAAAGTCTCGTTCGCCGGGTAACTCGTAACTCTTTGGAACCAAAGGGTGGCACGTGGTATATCCATTAGAGGATGCAGTGTATACATATATATAATAATCGCAAAAACTTCAGAATCTCTGATGACGACATTCTGAGCTCATCTCCGTTAAAACCTCGTGAATTCTGAACCAGGCTGGAATTGGTCTACGTTATTCGATATTTTTGTCAGCAAAACGATGTCCGGCGAAATTGCATCTGTCCTTTACACGTTAACCTGGCCAGATCAAACAGCCGCTAGAGACGCTGCCGGACGCGGCAGCGTCGCGACGTCCTGCCACGGGACTATATTTCACGCGACCACTTTTATCGGATCGTTATCAGACGTACCTTCGCGTCTGCGATTCTTTTCGTATTTTTCGCCTGTCCAGCCATCGGAAGGCCTTTTCGATTAGAACAAGCCGTCCTCTCCTCCCCTTCTCACCCTCTTATAACCCTTTCGATCCCCCTTACCCTTCTGGCGTCCTATCCACAATAATAAAATTCTGATCCATCAACTTGCAAATACTTATTTGCACGCGCAACTCTCTCTTGCTATCGTACTATTTCGCGCATATCCGTTCGATCGACTTTTCACCTGTCAAGACAGTCGCGACGTATTTTTCTTTCTGTGTTGCCAGCAGTGTCGGTGGGTGACGGTAAGCACCGTTATGGCGTCGTATGCAAATTGCCCATATGTCAAGTTACCTCCCAAGTATACTAGAAGCGTCGTCAACCCATGCGGGTTGCTGAGCAAGACTAGCTGCTACTAGTCGGGCGTCTATCTTACGGTTCACAGGGAATACGGGCGCGATAAGTAGGCCGTCGAAATTCATTAACTGACACAAGGAGATTAACCTCGGTCAAAAATGACGGTGGGTATCTACAGTGTGGTACTTTGTTCTTGGATACCCCTTGGATGATCGTATATTGGGGGTGTCTCCTTATCATTTTATTATACTTCGCGATTGGACTGTGGGCAAGGGGCTGTCACGTATGAGGGAACGTTTAACGGATCTTGAATAGAAGTGTGTATATGACTGCACATACATAGGTATAATGTATAGTACCTAAACTGTACTGTAGTAAACGTGTAGATAATCCTCCTGGAATATTTAGAATCTCTTTGCCGCTGGCGAGCGACAGTTGTCTAGCAAATCCCATTTACTGTTACTCAACGGACGTCCTATCATCCCCAAGAGGGTGCCTAGCACCCCTAGCTAACCTACTGCCCTAGTGTTAGCGAATCCAGGAACCCTTGGAACCCCTAAAGTCCCCTTCCCCTCCTCCCCCCCCCCCCGCCGAAACCATCGTGTGCGCCTACTCCTGTCATCCCCTACCGTGGCTTTACTACCCCTCTTTCTCATACATTCTCTGCTTTGCTCTTTCCATCTATTCGAAACTAACGGTCCTCGGTATATCGGCATCGTAGCATGCGATCTCTCACGATCTCACGATACTTTTTATCCAGTATCCTAGACTGCTGGTCGAGGGGTGATTTTGAGCCCCTTTCATCGGCATCCCTCAGTCGCCCTTTAACCTCGGCAACCCTCTCCCCATAGCCCGATACGTTAACGATTTTCACTGTTTCCCTGAAAGAGCCGTATATTCGCTGCGTATTCGAAAATCAGATATATAGAGTATGCATATATATAGATATAAACTAATCTCAACTCAGTGAAGTAGAATCAAAATCGGTTGTATGCGTTCTGCATTTCGATGGGCCAAATCCGAAACGAGCAACTTCCTCATTAGTTATCTTTCAAAGCCACCGTTGGAGTGGCGGGATTTTTATGAAATAATAGCACGGAAAAACATTGCATGGATGTGAAATACGTGAACGATTTAAACGAGGGAACAAGGCGAAAACAAAAGTAGGGAATTTTAGGCCTCTCACGTAAATAAGGTAACGTGGGTCAGGATGACCCAGGTCGTACGAGGAAATTTTCTAAAAACGGGTCGGGTCATGGGCCCTCCCGGAAGGTGAATCCCGTATCTCGTGAAAGAGGGAATAGAGCGAAAGAGGTAAAAGAGATAAAAGAGGAAAAGAGGTGGCTCTCGCGAGGGTAGCCTCGGCGTAATGTGGTTTAGCGTGGCATGACAGGAGGTAAACTTGACAACAAAGAATTATTGATTTTTTCTCAGCGGGCTGAACGAGTTGCCGGGCGGCTGAGCGGTCCCGGTAGGGTATTCGACAAAGGATGTTTTCCGAGTCCCTAACCTAGGCAACCCTTCTCCTACGTGCGAGTGTGTGGGTCGCACGAATCTCTCTCTCTCTCTCGCGCTCGCGCGCGAGTTACCTATCTCTATCTTTACACAACTCTCTCTATCTACCTTTTACTTATAGACGTTAGTTAGTATAGAGTCTTGTTCTCTTTTGCCACACTTTCCCATATCTCTCTCTCTCTCTCTCTGTCTCTCTCTCTTCTGTGTGCGCTCTGTGTACTCAGCCGATGCGGTGAGGACTTAACTGCCACATTGTCGTCCCAGTAGGCATTAGAGCTCACGACAGATGTGCAAAATTTAAGTTTAGAATGCTCTGGGAAAATTGCAGTGACTTGGTGGAAATCCAGTTTTTCGTAAGAGAGCGAGAGAGGGGGTGGATTAAGGCACTGTGTACATTCAGAGAAGTCTTTGGATACGAATCCACTTCTATTTCCTTCTGACGAACTTGGTCTTCCCGTTTCTCCTTCCACTGGGAATTTTTATTCACTTTTTTTTTTATTCCCTTATTCCTACAATTGTCGAGAACGTACGTCTCAGTGAATCCGGCGCACGGTAAATTTGCCAAGATACTTTTTGAAGGCTCTTATCTGCCTAGCGTGGAAAAAGAAAGAGAGAACGGATAAAATTGGACAATAGTCAGGAACCATGAATATTCCAAAGGACTTTGCAGTTGCGTGAAGTCCTACTTCATTGGTTTCGTTTCTAACGTGAAATCGGCCTGGAGAAATGAAAAATGGAATAAGGACGCCTCATTGAAATCTCCGAGAACCATCCAGGATTCACGGCTAGTTGTAGTCCAAGAATAGAGCCAAGAGCATAGCGGCGTATTTCTGACGATGGTGATACAGTTGGCCAACCTGCGCTCGTGTCTAAAGATAAAGCACGGGATACAAGGAGGATCCGGTAATCCAGGCGACGAGCTTTTGCCATGAGGTAGGTGTCTCGAACGTCACACGCTGCTCAGACGTGTATGAGATCGAGGCGGCTGGCGTGACACGCAACTATAATACCTGCATAAAGGCAGCAGATCAGGTGCGTTAGTTAGGTGAAGTATGAGGCATGGGCAGAGCTGGGATAGAAGACAAGGATAGAAAGAGAGAGAAAGAGAGAGTGAGAGAGACGAGTAGAAAGAGCGAAGCGCGTTAAGGGTGGTAGTGGTGGGTAGTAATAGTGAGAAATCGATGGATTAAAAAAATGCTTGGCCGATACCGAAGTAAGCGAAGAACGCGAATCCATCTCGCTAGGGGTAGCAAAGGAAAGAACGTGGTACGGAAGACGTAGTCGAAGAAGCCGATGAAGGAACGAAAGGGAGAAGGAAAGACGGAAGAAAAAAGATTCTAGGGAGACTTGGACTGGATGTCCATGGGCGAGGGAAGTGCGGATGGGAGGTGGGTGGGTGGCAGTCTCTGATGATGATGGCGATGCTTGCAGTGCCTAGTGGTGGTAGTGGTCCGGGACCATTGAAGAGTGAAACCGCTCAAAGCAGCTGCCCCCCGCCACTGGCAGCCTCTGCCCCTGCCCCATCTAACAACCTCAGTCCGCTCTGAGCTCTCCTCGCCGAGGCCAGGAGTTCGCTTCGCTCTCTTACTCCGTAGCTTTGAAAACTACCCCTCTTTCCCTTAGGTTGGACGGATCGTGCACTACCTACCCCCTCGCCCCTGCCCCTCTTCTGCAACAAGCAGTAGCACTGCCACCATGACAACTACCCTCTCCAGGCGCTCTAGACGCCCTCAACCCCTCTGACCACATCATTCTCTTGGCATCGTGTTCTCCCCATACTGAAACGCACTGCCGGAGAGAAGCTGAAGGAGAGGTTAGCAGACAGACTAGGTGAGACTGGAGAAGGAGAGAGAAAGAGAAAGGGCGAGAGAGAAAGAGAGTAGTGCAAAGGGAGAGAAGCTTTAAGGCAACCAGATGCAAGGGGGCTTCTAGGGGCACAAGGGGCACAAGGGTAGCAAGCAAGAGCTCATTGTAAGATCGGCGCGTGCGGCACGCGGACCCCCTGACAGCGGCCCCTTTTTCGTACCCCTGTTCTTCGAGTTCCCTCCTTTATGAGGCTCAGGCCCAGAAGTTCATTGTTGCCAGGACATCTGCCATCCGCGCGATCGTGCCGATTGTCCCCGGCTTGGAAAGTTGACGCACCAAAGAAAAAATATGAAAAAAGGAGAAAGAGGGGGGCGCGGCCGGCACGTATACTGGGTGGAGAAGTGGTTCAGACCAGAGACAGAGACACATGGCCAGATATTGAGATCCAGAAAATCCTGAGTCCAGGAGTAATTTCACGTTGTTAGTAAAGACTGCGAGGGGACTGCGTTAATGCCGAAAAATAATATTTGAATATTTTCCCATTTATAAGACACCCTTGTCGCGAGGACCAGTTGGGAAAGAAAATAATTCTTATTCGGTACAAGCATCCGTCCGATTGGCTCCATTTACTAGCTTATCGTGTCAAAATTAAGAAAGTCATAAAATATAAAATTCTCTTTGATACCGAAAAGGTAGAAACGGTTAGTCGTGTGTATAGGAATAACGCCAAGTACAGGAAGTTGCGGCACGTTGCTAGCTACACAGATGGGGTCAGGGGTTGACGTAGACGGAGACGTAGACGGAGACGGCGAAGCCCCAGCATGCACTTCTGCCTGAGCGCACGAAAATGCCAGGGAATATCATAATTGCTGCAACCGCGACAGAACAGAATGATGTAATCACTTGTTAACTTGTATTTTAATTACATGATTTTCCAGCGCGCGTGGCAAGTCTGAGTGTAGATGGCGTTAAAGTGTTAATTACTAATTAAGAAGGGTGTAGGGTGCAGCATCAAGACCCCGCGCGACACCTTTTTGAACGCGCCTTCTGAATGGACGCTTACGCCCTGACGGGCAAATGCTCTACACCTCGCCCAACTGCCACCTCCCCCCCCTCTCCACCCTCCCCTTATCACCTCATCCTCATTCTCGTCCTCATCCTCGCTTTCACCCTCCTCGTCACCGACCATCCCACCGCCCACACGCGCTTTCAATATCCTCGTTATACACACTTTCACACCTCGCTCAAGATACGCATTATGCGTAAGCAAACTTCTATATTTTCATCCTACTATTTTCTGGAACTTATGACTTTCTTCCTTCCCATTGTCCCGCGTGTCCCACTTCATCCCTTGTTAATCTACCGGTATCCCTTATAGTGTTCCTACTGGCGTGTCATAATGGAATCACCGTTTTAGCCCCACCCTGGCGTCAAGCGTCTTTATTTACCCTCGTGTCGTCTCGGCAAAGTCTGTGGGAAAAGTTTTCCTCAAGAAACCCCCATTAAGGCTGGTTTTCAGGGTCGACTTGCACCGTGCGTACAGTTGCGTATTCTCATGGGAGAAGCCGTTTCGTTTCACGACCATTCCCATTGTCGGGGTCGGTACCGACTTAACATACCGACTTGGTATAGCCGTTAGTTAAGGGGTGGTTACGACGGTAACCCTTGAAAAGGGGAGGATATAGTCTTGAATGGGAATCAAGAAGGTGAACGTAAGACGAGAAGGTCGTTACGCCGAGTCCTCATTCAAGACTCAAGTTTCTCTCGTTCCTATACATCGACTTATATTATAATCATACGTCATTCGCGTACATTCTCACATGCACCGTATATGGTGTCCATACGCAATTTCTTATACAAGCCATATATAATTATACAGGAGTCTATGATACTCGCTATATAAGTATCTCTGGCTACTTAATGTAAAACCAAGGGAGCTCAAAGTTCCCGAAGGGGCAACACAGGATCTTCAAACGTTTCCTCCACGTCACTCGAATCACCAAAGACTCCCTCAGGACTTATCACGGAAGAATCCTACAAGAGTCCCGAGAGTTTACTCTTTGCACCTGAGAAGAAAAAGAAAAACAAATCCTTGAAGTTTCTCGGGAGCCACTCAAAACCGCGAACATCCACAGTGCGGAGTCGCCTTAAAAGACGCCCTTACCCTTCTCCTTTTTTTTTTTTTAATTAGTACCCTTCCGCTGAAGAGATGCATTCAAATATATTATGACACCTCTGTCTGAAGATATTCACTGCTATGTGGTCTAAGGGTAAGACGAAGAAGCAGAAGAAAATCCCGAAAAGTTTCATAAGAAAAATAAAGGAGACAGAGAGACAGAGAGAGAGAGAGAGAGAGAGAGAGAGAGAGAGAGAGAGAAACAGAGTTCCAGGAATCTCAAGAATAGACCGTCATCTTATATCTTCGTCAGAAAGCTAGAAAAGCTTGCCGATTAAAGACAAATCAAAGAGTTGAGATACCAAGAGGAATAGCTGACGAAGAAATTCAGCCTCCGAAAGGACCACGTGAGCCCATTGTCAAGGACCCAAAGAAAGAATTTTCCCTTTGCCGATATATTTCTCACATTACTTCCCTTGGCTTTTCACTTCTCTCGTCCTTTTTTTCGTGCAAAGCGCCTCGTAATTAGATGCTAATAATCAGCACCCTCGGCAGGAGTCGCTCTCTCTGGCGCTCCGCTGCAACGGGGCGCAAGAAGACCCGAGGCCCTGAAGAGCTTATTATTATCCTAATTATACAATACTATAATGAATGACTCCCGCTCGCGGTCTCTCCTACTTCTCTGTCTCTGTCTTTCTCTCGGATTAGTACAATCTCTCGTCTCTCTCTCTCGCCGTCTCCATCAATCTCTGTATCACGGGCCTTCCGCCTCTCTCCCGGAGATATATTCTCTCTCGGTCTCCTCGCACTTGGCAGTCGAAGAGTGGCAATTCTAGCACTCGGGCTTTTTGTCAACGACGGAACTAGCCTCGTCTCCCTCGCACTCTTAGAGAGCATTATGCGTCATCTCGTATCGTTCCTATCTCCGGGTGTCTGTTTTAATTAGGCACTTCGCGGATACGTACCATATTCCGCCTATACTCGGCGATCCGCCGAGCTTGAATACGGTTGATGGGTGGTTGAGTAAGAATTATAGGCGCAGGTGACACGCCACTGAGGTCGAAAGAAGGGTGCGCAAGGACCTGTATGTATTATATATATATAGTACGAAGGTGTGTTGGTAGCTATCTCGAGGAGAGAGATTGAGCGAGAAACAACTCTTCTCTGTCAACGTAGCTATAACCAGTTAGCCAGTCAACCAGCCAGCCCGTGCACCTTTACTACCCTGACTGCATCGGCAGCCCTGCCGATAAGAGCCCGCGAGATTGTCTTAATTGGCGCGAGAGCCACGCATTCGAAACGATCGAAAGAGGTTCTGTCTACCACTTGCATCGTCTTCTGTTTCGATAAGCACGGAGCGACCAAATCAACCGGCTGGACTCATTCTATCCTGAAGCATGATCTAGCAAAACTACCCAGCCAATTAATTATACTTACCCCTTAATCTCTCCCCTGTTATCTCACGCATGAAAACCTCAAGATTATACCCAAACAGTAGAGACTCCCCTAAAGAAACTTTTCCCCTAGACGCAACTTGACCCCTTAAGTGGTCCAAGTTACCCCCAGCAGATATCAATAGATCGACCTCCGACCCCCCTAAAGTGGTTATTAAAACTCGTAAAAATATCTAAAAACACGAAAACGAAGACGAACGTAAAGGGGTAAAAAAAATGTAAAAAATTCAACAAGCAAAACAACGACTCGGCAAAGGGTTCAGGACTGCTAACATTGCTACAGCAACGGCGGTCTGGTTGTGGTGATGCTGGGTTAGCCACGGGTTAGTTACTGCATATAGCAAAGCACCAGTCGGATTCAGAATCTGCGCTCCACTCAGGGCTCTGATCCCCGTCGGTTCCTGGTCCTGCTGTATGAACTCGCCCAGTCGGAAGCAATCTTAAAAATTGCTCCCACTGGCGCCGAACGAAGGCTAAGACTTTCCGTGCACTCTGAATGGATGCATTGTAGGGCATTCAGTGCCGGCGAATGAGCCAGTGACACTACCTCGTTGGGTTCCCGCTGAACCGTGTTCCTTTGCATCCCCACGGGTCCAAATTGCAAGATCAACCTGCCACCCCCTACCAGCCTTACTCACTCTTACCGTTCTTGTTACTAGTAGAACTTCCTGTGGGGTGTCGAGTCACTGGTCTCACTACCATACCGACGGTGCAGGTTGTTAGTTTTTATGTGTATATCGTTGGGGGTCGGGGTGGGGGGCTGGCACGAAACACTAACACATGGAGTCAACTCGGCTAACTCACTGACAGACTAAGGAACGTAAAAGGTAAAGAGTTAACTAGGGGCGGTAGGGAAAAGTAGTAGGAGAAAGAGAAGGGATGGAAGATGACGTGGAGATTGTATAGCTACTGGTGCTGATACTGATGTTAGGGATGCTGAGCACGATAGTAGGATCTCTGGCTAATATCACAGTCTGCTCGTTCGTTTTCTCTGGTGCACTCGCGCCAAGTCATCCGCCTATCCGTGTCGCTCGACTTATTTGTCCGCGACACGGAAAATACGAAAATCCACCCCATTTTCCGTGGCTTTCTAGCAACGGTAGTCTGTTTATGTATATTCCTGCAGATATATACAGTGTATATATATACGTGTATATATACACATATAGACAGGAGTTACATCTCTGTTTATCTTTCTTCTCATCACTGTCACACCTTCTATCGGCCTCCCTTGGCCCGTAAACCTTTCCTTGTCTCTCTGGAGACAGTATTGTCGAAAAGCTCTGACAGAAAATAGCTGATAATACGTATATACATGCTATATGACGTGAATTTATCGGCGCGTAAAGTCTGCCACGAAATGCGCATCGCGCTGTGAGATAGATAATAGCGCCGAACGAATTAAATTGGAAGAATCGAAAGAGGGGTCGATGATCCCAAAGGAGCCAGCATCCCAACAGGTTCAGAATCTTCGACAGACATATTAATTCTTGGAGAAACGTCTTGCCCTTGAAGTAGCAAATATTTTTTTGTTTCTATACTACCTTTTATTTATTTTTTTTCAAAGTTTCTCATTTTTTATCTTTACTCGGGTGACGTCATTCTCCGTCAGTCTTACTTCTTGTCCCTCCCTCCCTCCCTCTCGGCCCCTTCGTCACGGACCAATAACGCGACAACACCCGTCCATGTCAACCCTGTCCTACCCCGAGGTCGGGTCACTATAACTATACTAATTACCCGCCAATTAGTGACTTATGTTTGTTTAACTGCGTTAATTAATGAACGCAAACGTAAACTTCCGAGCTACTTGATTTTTGTGTGAAGTCTTGGGCGATACGACTCCTGGCGCGCCTCGTTACACCGAGTCGGCCCGCGCGTTGCCAATGCCGCCTTTTCAAATGATGTCGCATTTTTTTCCGTTTCCGACTGAACTCCCTTTAACGCCCGCGACGAGCAACATTTTTTACCGTCCTTTTTTTCACATGTGTCCCCTATATACTTACCGTCACACCCCACGACCGTCAATCCTTAATTAATTAGACATTCTTAATAAGCAGTCCAGGGCGATTTTTTTTACCGCAGTCATATACGCGCATACGTGCTATTTATGTAGTTCTGGCTATAGGGACAGTTATAAACTAATCTTGTGGATTGAGCGAAATTGATTAACACGTGTATGATTTTTTGTGCTTTCAGGGAATTCTATTATATTCAAATGGAAAAATACGCCCGCCAGGCCGTATCCGAAGGCGTGAAAAACGCGGAAGATCTTCGGGTCGGTGGCGACTCCGAAATCTATCGGGTACTCAATCTACACTACAACCGCAACAACCATATTGAGGTATGGGGTCCCCAGGTGCGCAAATACACAACACGCACATTTACACTTATGATTTTGTCCGATTAGTGTTTGACTGTTTCTTATAAATTTCTTTTGCCTTACGGTATATCGTTAACGAGACTTGCATCTCGCAAATAAGATCTCTATTGCATGAGCCGCGAGAACTTTTTTTTCTCATCGAAATTCTTTTTTTTTCAGTAGTGCTACCCGTTATACAAACAATATTATAATTGTCTATGTGTGTTTTATTATAATTATTTTTTTTTTAATTATGATACTTTATTAATATTACTTCGCTTGATAAGCTAATCGAGATTTGTTTACGCTTTGCTCATAATTTTTAAAAAGAAATATATATAATATCCTTAAGATATGAATAATGCATCGTGTGATAATTATACTGATAGAGTAGTGATATATTATCTGAATCAACCTGTAGCTAACAAGCCTTGTTCCGCAATTCTCCAGGTTCCAGGAAACTTCAGGTACGTCGTAGAGCAGACCTTGAAGGAATTCTTCAAGGCCATCCAAGGTGGCAAAGACTCTGAACAATCCTGGAAAAAGTCAATCTACAAAGTAATCTCGAGGCTGGACGATCCAGTGCCCGAGTACTTCAAGAGCCCAAATTTCCTCGAGCAACTCGAGTGAATGCGACCACGACGTCCTCCGTGGTCCACTAACCCGCGGCAGGACACTTACCAGAAAGCCACGAGGAAGAATCCTGCATTCCTGCATTCCTGCATTCCTGCCACGAGGTAGAACTTCGCGAGAAGCGCATCAGGTATCCTTAGTAACATATCCAAACGGCCAGACCGAAAGCACCTAGAATGGAAGGGAGACCACTGTACGAAAACTCTTGAAAAGACACCGCGAAACGGATCGAGAGAAGAGTGCGAGAGAGAGAGAGAGAGAGAGAGAGAGAGAGAGAGAGAGAGAGAGAGAGAGAGAGAGTAAAAATGAGAGCGAGAGAGATAGTATGAGCGTCAGAAAGCTTGTGAGACATTGCGTGAAAGTTAGATACCTAAGTAAGACAGTAATATCGGTCCAATGAGTGCGAGGAATAGAAAACATTTTTCCGAGACACTAAGAGGAATTCGAAGAACCGGAAGAGCACGTTATAGTAAAGGACTTCCTGTGATGTCGTTTCTGACGTAAAGACGTTCGACGATATATTCCGCGGAAGGCGAATCGATCGGGATATATAAATTAGGAAGAATCGATAACCGATTACGATTATTGTACGCGATATCCAAAAGATTCGTAACACGATCCGACGTTCTTGGTCGTTCAATTGCATTTTCGCATTTAAATTGATTGAGTGCAGAGATTGATACGAGTGCAGAAATAGGAAGTGAAGCGTGTGACAATGTGTGCGTGTATAGGAGTGTACTGGGCACGAGAAGGACAGAAGAGATACGAAGAAAAGGAAGGAAAATAGCGAGAATGACGTAGGCATGAAAAGTATGTGTGAATCGGTGAGAATTCTTTGCGAGATAATAATTGAGAGAAATACCCAATTATCGAGTTTGTTTTTTGTCTGTTTGTTACCTAGTAATTCGTTACCACCTAAACGCTAACTTATTGAACGACAGGTTTAGTCTACTAAAAGAAAAAAAAAATACTTAGACGTGTAAGTTGTACGATGACAGCGGATCGATTGCACTCGCGGAGAAATGGGATGGATGGACGGATCCAAAGAAGAATAACCAAAAGGATGGAGAACGAAGTGAAAGTGAAGAGAAGGAAGATCAACGTGCGAGGAAGAAAGGGAAGAGGGGGCATCCAAAGAATAAGATCGGTATCTACCATAAACTCATAAGACAAGTGAAATATCCTAACCTATTGGTCATTTTTAATACAAAGATGGATCCTGATCGGATTGGATACGATTGATCTTTTTATTTGAAATTTAAAAAAAAAGTTCTTTCAATATTCCTGGCGAGCAGCAGCATCCGGTGATTCGTTCTCAATATCGCGGATGAAGACGATCGTTCGCGACAAAACGATCCGTCCGTCAGGGGGTCAATGGAAACCGGTGTCAGGGCGGCGTATCGGGCCCTTTTTTTGTCACCTTTTTTCGTGGATTAACCGAAGGACCCTCTCGTTAATCCAAAAGCATCGTTCGTCGATCGAGTCCGGAAGATACGAATTTCACTTAAATTGACAAATTTTCGATGAAAAATCTTTTGGATCCGATCGACATTCGGCGACCCCCCAGGCCTAAACCCCATAGCGATTAGGTACGGACAGCTTTGCTCTCGGTGCCTCGTCGCTATCGGGCTGGCCTTAAGAAGTGAGAGAGAGAGAGAGGAAGAAACTTACTTAAAGAGGATAGGAGATTGCACACTTTCGAAAAAAAGTAGTATATGCTATAAAGAGTTAACGACGAGTGAATAATTAAATTAAAGAAAAAAAATATCAATAAAAACGGGCTCGTGTCGCCGATTCGACGCGAAGGCCTATTGTAAACGCCTTTTAAAACGTGCGACGCTCGACGTCCGCCCATTGAGAACGAGTATCTTAATAATTAAATGCTAAAACGAAGCGAGAGAAGATTTTTAAAAATTAGAAAAAAAATCCCACTGACGTAATACACGAAGGAGAGAATACCGAATAATGGCTACGAGGAAAACGAAAAAAGTTGGATGTCTCTGGTTCGCGAATCCGCAGAGTGCACTAAATCAATCTAATTAATCGAGGGCTCTCGGGTCACGGACCGCGCGATTCGTGCACGTATTACGCGAACACCGTATATAATACCTAGACAACAAAATACACATGCGACTAATGACACAGCCATAAGAATCCAGTAAATTCACACGATACACCCTAATAGGAAACTATTGCAGGGAGAGAAAAAAAAATGAAAAATTATAGGTAATGACGTAGCTGCTGTTATCACGACTGCTATCAATATATAAAATCCCAATGCGTATGCGTGTCAGTGTTTCATTGTCAGTATACGGAGGGGGAATGGGAGGGGCGTAGGAAAAGAAGGATTCCCGGATATCCCGGTTAATCTTCTAATTTAAATAAGTCAGATATAGTCAAGATAGAAAAGGGATGATATACCGAAGGAATGATTGCCAGGAAGGTCGAAGGTCAGGACTATGTAGGTTTTCTAATCCTTGGTTAAGGTATGCAAATTAGTGTGTTTAAGCGACAATGTATTATCGGGTATCGGTGAAGGAATGCTAGTGATCCATATACCTGCGTTACATCTACTCCTAGTTTATATTACGTACCTACGTAGGTGGACGGTGTCGCGCGGTACGACGGACCAGTCAACTGTCTAATATATAACATACGTCTTTACACACATACACACATATGACACACAAACACACACATGTCTGACCGGCACGCGCCAACCACAATTATTTCGACTGGATATATATATATATCGAATAGATTTCCACGACGACGAGATTTCGAAATTTCTTTTCCTAATAATGAACAAAAAACGTAAATATGACGTTACGGATTTAGGGATTTAAGATGTACATAAATAGCGTTATAACGTGTAGACGATATATGGGGGACGTGACGAAACGAAAATTTCTGATCAAAGTGTCGGTGAGAGAATGTGAGATAGGAAAGAGAGTGATTGAGGAGTGGTGTATTATGCGTGAGAAACGGTACGAGTGCGTGTGCTTGAGAGTGAGAATGTAAGACAATCTTTTTTTTTTGTAAAATTTCCAAAAAACAATTTCGGATACGAATTTTCATACTTTTCACTTTACTTGTTTTTAAGCCTCTGTTTTAATATTTTTTTTGCGCTGAGGGGTAGCATATGGATTACGCGTGGTCGCCGTGCGTTAACTGGCACGGAGCGAGAAAGAAAAGAAGTTGAAAAAGACAAAGGGAAAACGACGGGCAAATGACGCGAAAATCTGAAGGTTCAAATTGGTTCAAGGGGGGGACTGTTTGGTGGGTATAATCTGGAAAAGGTAACCACGCGAGAGTGACTACCTAGACTCAGGCCTATATACATGTGTGTATGCATATGTTGCGTATATCGATATACATGCGCACATATAACTTTACGTATATATTTCCGTATAAAGGTATACGGTATACAACCCATCACAAGGGCGAGTCGTGACATTTTGAAAAATTTTTACAAAAATTCTAAACTGGTACCAAACACTGAGTGTGCATGAATTAGCATGTGTGTGTGTGTGAGAGAGAGAGAGAGAGAGAGAGAGAAAGGGAATGAATGATTACAACAGCGAGAGAAAGCAAGGCGTAAGGTAAAATGGACAGATAGATAAAGAGAAAGCAACGAAAAGAGAGACAAACATTTTTAACGGACGTGGGACAACTAAAAAAATTATGCGCGAGAAAGGTGTAACAGGGACAGAAAAAGGACACATTATATATGTACGATTATATACATAGCTGGTAAATAATTAAGAAAGGTTTAGGCTAGTCGCAGAGACGAGAGTACATGGAAAAAAAAAAGTAAGTGAAGTACCGACGGCGTCCTAAGTGAAGTTTAACAAAAGAAAATTAATAATAATAATAATAATAATAAATGAGAAGTTGTGTTAACTAGGCGCGGGTACGTATTATAATAGAGTAGATTATATAAATATATATAGAAAATATATATATACATAAAAATATATATATTATACATTTAAAGAGAAAAATTGCCGGCGAATAGTCGACAGTACGTACATGCAACGTATACACACACATTCACACGCACACGCTGACGTCGACGAAGACAATTAAACTAACACGCAATCAAATTTGCACATATGCAAATACGAATGTAGGTGCAGACTTCTTCGTGTCGAATACCTTTCACGATACCAAATGCACACACACATACACACTGATAAATTGGCGTAATTGGCACACAGACATGAGAAGAGAAACCTGTAGATAGTAATCATACCAGACTATAATTATACATACATGCATACTTCGGGTGGTAGCAAGTCCTCGTAATCTTACCTACATACCATACCTTACTATTACTATAACTCTCGCTATTATTATTATTATTAAAGAAATTATTATTATCATCATTATAATTGTCACCATTAATCAATTAAACCGATACGATTACTATTATATATTCTCGGCGTCGGGCTTCAATTACCGCCGATAATCACGATTATTAATATTTACCGGCGCACGGCTATCAGTTATTATTAGTTATTATCATTAATTATTATTATTAGTTAATTATTTAGTTGTCCTTATATGTATTCTCATCGCGACTGAGCATTCGTATAAGAGACCTTCGGGTGTCGGGTACATGGTCGAATTAGTTGATTTTGAAAATTGACCAATGACTATTCGAGAGCCAGCGAAAGAGAGATTGAAATAAGAGCGAGAGAGACAGTGTGAGTACGTTTCCGAGCGTGCGTGAGCGAGAGAATGCGGACGTGAAAGGAAGAGAGAAAGATAGGATAGTTAGGGAGAGACAGAGAGGAGAGAGAGAGAGAGAGAGAAGCAGTGACGAGGGGACAATGCGCGTCTCTCCTTTTGTACCCCTGCGCGGAAGCCCCGTGTAAACGCGTGTCAATTGTCAAATGTACATTTAATTGCGCCGATCATCATTCCCCGAGTACCATTCCGAGTGCCAGCGCCGAAATAACGACGTTTACGTTAACGCCAAAGCCAATGCCAAGAACACAGCCCCCTAAGAGACGCTATACAGGGTGTCGTATGACAATATCCCTGCCTACTTTTTCCCACTCTGTTTTATCGTTGTCGCGATGCCAATTGCTGAAATTGTATTTTAGTTATCCTTACCATGATTATTATAATTATTATCATTGTCATTATTATAAACCACCGTAACCGCGATTATTATTATTATTATTATTATTATTATTATTATTATTATTATTGCCACCATTGTATCATTACCCCATATAATTATCATAATTGTAATTATTATTATTATGATAATGATTATTTTATTGCTAGTATAATTAATTACGCATGTACACACGACGTCGAGGGATAGAGAGAGAGAGATACGTCACTGTTGCATATGCATGGCACTCACGCACTTCGGCACGTAACGCGTACACTTTTTTGCAAGCGGTGAGTCTTAACCTAGTCACGAGTCACTATTTTTTAATTGATTATCGATCGATTTATTGATTATTTTATTTATTATTCACGCTAATAAAAAAAGAAATGAGACATTGGAACTTTAGATTATCGACGGTGAATATTATTTTTCCGTCTTTCTTTTTATTTTACTCATTCCTCCCATAATCCTGTGTAATTCGAGGTCATGCGTTCTTATGGACACGAGAACATTGCGTTCTTTGCGTTCTGGACTGTTGCGGTATTGGAGCCATTATCCTTGAGTTCCTTTATCTGATATTTTCAAGATTTTGGAAAAAGTCATTATTTTTTTGTCGTTTTCATGCAATTATGGCAATTCGGGATGGAGGGTCGAAGTCATGAGAATTGAAGGGGTGATACGAATATCAGGCAGAAGCGAAGGCTAATGGACAGATTTAAGGTCGAGGGATGTGATCTTTATGACGATACCGGAAAGGTCACAAAAATCGAAGGTTTAGATGAATTTGAAAATATAAATACGAGAATGAAAAAATGTACGTCGAGAAAAGAGTAAAAGAAATTCTAAAGTGTACTGTATTATAGTGTAAAGTATCGCCTAACGTGAGTCACTTCGATTCGCGACATTGGCCTAAAACATTTTTGGTCTAACTGTCGTGAAAATTCGGAATTTTGATAATTGGAGGTCAATCGGTGATACGACGAAGTCATGAAATATAAAAGAAAAGAGAATGTGATAGTCGTTCTAATTAGAGTTTTGGTACGTAATTATCTTAAGTATCTGCTTCCATTTAGCCCCGACTTTTGGCTTCGATTCTCGTACGATATTTAGGTATACTTTGGATTTTTCGAATCATTCGGGCGACCACAAAAAATCATTTCGCATTGACCGACTTTTCTACTTTATCAGAGAGAAAACGGGATATTAGCATAGCGAGAGTATACGCCAGTACATGGTGTTTGAATGTGTATTTACGAATGACTGTGTGAACCGATACTGACACTGACACTGATACCTGCTGCAAGTATCCAAGAAAATAAGAAAGAAAAAAGAAAGAAAATAGAAAAAAATGCGAGTGAAAGTCCAATATGAAGAAAGTAAAAAAAATATTCAGTCAAAATTTGAATTCCATTTCCCGCCTAATATCAGCTGACTCGCTGTAAATCATTTTACTGGCTAAAGCAGCAATGCGGCCAACTAAACAGCACTGATGCGATCCAAAGATTTGAAATTCCCGTAAAATAAATTTAGATAAAAACAACATGTTTTTTCTTATGCAAACTATATCTTAATTATATTTTCATTCAATTTTCTTCCTCCGTCGTAACATCTAATATCTTACGTCGCGATTTTTTTGATCCTGGACAAAAACCCACTAGCAGTACTCAACTCTCAATTGGCGATACTTGGAAAAAAAATAGTACGTAACAAGAAGATTTGATCAATAAGGCCAATCACTTTAATTGAATTGAATTGGACGCCGCCTTAAAGAGCAGCACGTCATTACTAATGAAACCATATTCGATTATAATGACAGTTAACGAGTCTATTGGAATAACTTCACTTATCAATATTACATAATATTCAGAAAACACATCTATATCATTCACATTTTTAATGAGAATTATATACTCGATGATGTCTGGGGAAAGACGAGAATCCGTATGAAATCATTAAAATGCATTTCGAAAGAAGCGATCATTTTTCTTTGGAAATGCTTGGAGCGAGTGAGAGAGTAGAAAATCATAAAAACAGAGGATGACTGAAAGGATTGAAAGAAGTAACGGAAGGATTGAATGAAGGATTAAGGAAGAATTATTAAAGGGCCAATTGGCAAAATCCTCGAGACTGTCAGTGAAAGAGAGGGAGGAGAGTGGGAGTGTTTGCATTATTATCCGTTCGAGTAGAGATCGATCGGCTTGCTCTGTATCTATGCAAGGATGAGAGAGGAGGCTGATTGTGAGTGAAAGCCGGAGCAAAAGGATGAAAGGTTGAAGGGTTGAAAAGTTGAAAGAGTGAAGAGTGGGAGAAAGAGAGGGAGAAAGAAATATAAGTGTGTATACGAGTGTGTGTGTGTAAGAGAATGACGGACAAGCCAGAAACAGGAAAAAAAAGAAAAATTGTCGAGTAACTAAAAATACGTAGTCAAACTCGTGATAAAAGCTAACCTAACGTAACGACAATTAAATAGTAACTAACTTCAAAATTCGTGTTCTACAAATTACATTGCGTTACATTACGATTAATAAACTTCAAAAACGAAAGAAAATTACAAGTTACCTTTTAAAGTGATAATTATCAATTGTCGAGTTGGAGGGATGCAATACTTGTGACGAAAAAAAAAACTCAAACGAAGAGATTGTAAAATTGATTTTGACATTCCGTGATTATTAAAAATTATACGTAAGATGTGTATATACACTGAGCGTTAACCAATCCCGAAGGATTGAGATCCTTGAGAATTAAAGTAAAAAAAAATTTTAGGAAAGATTGATCGCACAGAGTGCAGAATTTTTATGCTAGAGTCCAACAAATTTTTTTTCCTAAAAAATCGTCTTTCCGAACGCGACACGTGATACGTCACACGTTCAATTCGATGCAGGCCGAATGACAGGATGACAGCGTAACGAGATAACAGAACAGGCGACAGAGTATAAAGCAAAGAGGGAGAGAATGATTGAATGAATGATGAAGAATGATTGAGAAAACTAAGGAACGGCAACTCTATATTTATTTTATGTTATTTTTATTATTACTTTTTATCTATTCAAATTTAAAAATCCGATCGACCCATTTTCCGCGTGATAACACACAAACACCATAAATCCGGTCTTACTTACACCGTTAATAGCGAACGACGAAGAAATTCGTAAAAAAAATCAGACACGCACTTTAATGAATATTTATTGATCATCCATCGATCCTCCAAAC
Source organism: Trachelus tabidus (assembly GCA_030142655.1). Classification (NCBI taxonomy): domain Eukaryota; kingdom Metazoa; phylum Arthropoda; class Insecta; order Hymenoptera; family Cephidae; genus Trachelus; species Trachelus tabidus. The sequence continues at coordinate 1,827,561 of JARQTI010000396.1, read as the reverse complement.
GAAATGCGACATTCCTGTAAACTTTCTCTCGAGAATTGATTGACTAACGAGGATCGCAGGTCCTTCGAAATTCGACATATCACTCCTAACCCTTACGACGTAGATCGCTAAGCACGTCCAAGTAAACAGAGACCGTCGAAAGCCACTGTTCTTCTCTCGTAATAATCAATTGTTCAATTATCGAGGAATTTATTGGAAAATAAAATCTTCCGTCACGATCGAATCGAGCTGTTGAATATTCATATATTTTTCAAACAATGGGCAACAGCCGATTGATACCTTAACCAGAAGTCAGTTGGGTATTCGTTCATTCAGTCCATATCTGTTCTGGACAGTCGAGATACACCTGTCCAAGAAATACAAGCAAGATTTTCCGTAATGCAACAGACATCTCGAAGGGCTGTCGATGCTCCAGCTCCTTGAGATTTATCGATTAGTTTCAGTATAAAGAATAATTTCGAAATTACGCTCGATTCGATAGTGTCGCGAGTCATTTGGAATTTCTTTGTGAGAGAAACGGGAAAAGTGGAAGTCTTCTTCTAAAAAAAAAAAAAAGAAGAAGAGCGGGAAAAGAAATTTTGAAAATTAAAGAGAGAGGATTTTCTACGTGTATAAAATCTATTGTCGATTAGGAGACACGGTGGAGATCAGATAGTAGGCGAGCGATTCTTTTGATGTGGATGCTGCAAAAGCGTAGGGAGCCAAGTGTCCTTGATACGACCGGCGTTCTCGCTAAAAACGAAATACGTGAAGAGAAGAAAGAGAGAGAAATTGTTATAGGAACGTTATGAGAGAAAAGGAGAGAGAGAATGTTGCGAACTACTCGAAGAACAGATTGCAGACTGAGTTCGGAGTAACGGGCGAAAATATTTTAGGTGTAAAAACCGATCTTAGATTAGAATGGATGCTGAGAAAGAAGGACAGAGAGAGAAAGAGAGAAGATCGTAGAGAGTGATTGAATGCGAAATTATACAGATAGATAAAAACGCCGATCTCCTTGGCTACCGGGAGATCCGCCTATATATATTATTATTAAAAAAAAAACGAACTAGTAGGTGATTAAAATTATGATGAAAGAGTGAGAGAAAGAAAAAGAGATAATACTATAAGAACCGTTAGGGATTGAAATTCTTAGAAACGTGGCATTTTTCTCGGAGACATACGATATCAGCAAATTCTTTCACCAACGATAAGTCAAGTAAAAACTAGACGAGGTAGAGAGTGTGCGATGCTATAGTAAGGTATGAATGCTCGTATAATCCGATTCGACAAAAATTGATGAGAACGAGATAAAAAAAAGTGAAGAATCGTTATCCGACTCAGTGACAAAATCAGACGCGAAACATTGAAATGGGTGAAATAGAATATAAAAATACCAGAAATCCAACTAACCCGATCACCCTCTGACCAGTGTAAAGAATCAGCCAACAAAATAAAATCCGGAACTTAGCGATCAAAGAAAAAAAAAAATCCGAATAAAATAAACATTCAACATCTAAACGAGGATCGAGTCTTTCCTTTCGACTATTGACAAAAAATAATAATAATAATCTCAAAAATCGCACCCACGCCCACATCCCATGTATACACACACATACACACTATCCTGTCGCGTCGCCATTTTCTCGAACCACTCCTCTTAAGGAATCCTTTCTCTCGACTCGTAAATACAAAATAGAGTATGCAGAGAATGCAAAGATACCTATGGAGGACGTTAATCGATAATGAATCAATAAAACCAACAATAATGTGAGAAAAAAAGAAATACCGGATCTACAAAAAATAAATATTACACAGGATACGTCACATTGATAAAAGTATTTAAAAATGAAAAAAAAAGCAGTCGCGTAGATATCATACGTAATAGAGAAGTTAGTAGGAGTAAAAGTAATAATTAGTAAGAGAAGCGAGTATCGGCAATGGGGCAACAGTAAGCAGCAGCCACAGCAGCAGGTACTAGGAATGTTTGAATATGCGAGGATGTGAAACTGGGTTGCCGCGTTGAGTCTAGGTCCTAGATAAGATAATAAAGGGAAGAAGAAAAAGAGAGAGAGAACCGCAGACCCTCTGGCAAGAGGCAACTATGGAACCGATCTTGGCCTTCCGCCCGATTTTTCAAATAGTCGCTTCGACGTACCCTCGACGTACGTCCGAACATTCTGAATATTTGTATATGCTTATATACGGTATATCCCCATTCGACACATCCATTAACCCATAACACACGTATTATTAAAAACTACGCCACGAAGTACCACCCGAATAATAATCATGAGATAATTCTTAAGTGACCGTTTCAATGAATAATCATTCACGCCGATATGCGTCGTCGAGGACGAAGCGACGTGGCGGCCGACGCGATCGGCAGGAACGTCTTGTAAAGATTGTGGGAATTGTTTTTCTGCGTCCCGGCGGCCATTACTAAGTTTTTGTCCGTGCCGGGACACCATTGTCACAGCGATACTTTTTCAGCCTCTGGTTCCCTCTCTTGTAAGGAGATACGAATTTTGGGGAAAAAAAAAAAGAAAAGAAGAGAAACCAATTTCTACACCTGAAATTCATTCGATTTTTTCATTTTCCATATATTCTGGTACCATTAACTTTTTTAAGACATAACCTCTAATCACGGATCAAAATAAATTAATTGTACCTAACAATGATTATTCATGGTATATCAATTTTGTTCAGCGCTTACCTCATGGCGTTTACTGTAAATTATACCGATTTTATTTGCAATAGACACCAGCAAAATTGAAACATGGATATGTTCTGGTTGATTATACGTACGACTGTAAAACTTAGTGAATATTTGACATTTTTGGATTTAGTCAATATTCGAAATTCACTAGATTTTATCGCGACTGAATAATTGAATGGATTAATTGGTGAATTCTTGGTGATTAGAAAGAGAGAGAGAGAGAGGGGGGGGGGGAATTTAAAATAATGGAAAGAGAGAGAGAGAGAGAGAGAACTACAGGCAGCATAACCTGTCTACTTTAATGCATTACGATATTTATCTTGAACTACTAATCTACCATTCGAGGTGATATTACTTTGGACATTTTACCGGCGTTATTCCTTGGTTCGCTTTGAAAATAATAATTTCGCTATATTCGGTTGCGCACGAGACGATAAAAGATAAAAGACACACTGTATATTACACTGAAGAGGCAGACTTAAAAAAAATTCCGTTTTTGGCAAAACACCAAAAATAATATAACAAAGCTAACCAAGTATGTGAGAGATGATTACGATGAGAATCACATTAGAATGTTGGCTACGAGGATAGAATGTGAAATTGCTGATGCGAGTAATGGTTAAGATCCACCAAGCAGCACAAACACACACAGTTTCGGCCCGAATCTAAAAGACACATCAAGGAAAAAAGTACAAGTTTTCACGTTTGCGCCTTACATTAAAATTAAAAGTTGATCAAAAACGTATTCGTACCAAAATCGGCCTTAGTATATTTTCCAGCGGACGCGCGCGCGGTACCCCGGGCGGGCATTTCCGGTAAGCGGTACGCGCTTCCGGTATCGGGAAACCTATAACCTCGCAGAAACTCAGCACAAAACCATCGAATAGATTTTTTTCTTAATACCCGACCGGCCCGTACGTTAACTGACCGCGAAACCGCCCGAGGACCGGTCGCGTCCATCAACCCCTCTAGACTCTCTTTTCGCGTAGAAAGAAAAACACTTCCTGCATGTTGACACGAGTGGATGGGTCACCCACGATTAAGACAAATTTACAAAAAAAAAAAAAAAAGCCTGCCACGAGTACTCTGTCTCAGCCCAATCCCTCTCCCCGCCATCCGACCCCTGCCCGCGCACCTCTAAGAGGAAAAAAAAAATAAATAGAGAAACACAAAATCCAAAACATCGAGTAAGACAAAGAGATAGCGACCACAGAGCCCTTGGAAATTTTTTGGAAAAAAGTTTTAAATGCCGCACAGCAAAATTGTATTGGTACCATTAAAAATTGGAAAAAAAAAAATCCGGGAAGCATCACATCCGTGAAATATCCGCCCCACGAGCAAAACCCGGACAGATGATGAGAGAAAAAAAAAGTGAAAAAAAAACAGTGCGGAGAGAAGAAATTGAAATTTCATTGGAATCGACTTATTTTGGGTGACCCCGCCATGACGTCTGCGCGTTTGGGCCAGCTCGTCCAACTCATACTAGACCGACCGTTAGTTAACGATGTAAACGATGAACTAATGACCTTCGATTGGTTACGTTTGCGTTGACGGTTACGTTTGTTACGTGTGCATACATAACATGTACCCCTAACACGAATCCCCCGTACCCCTATCAACAATCCACTGACCCAGTCTAATCCGACAGTATGAAATCGGTCCCAACAAGACGGACACATGACGCAATATACTGAAATAAACACTGCGAAGTAATGAATTAACACTGTAATGATTATTAAACGCGACATCATCTCAGGAAGTCGTCGGATCGCGTCTCGATTCCCCACCAAAGATTGGACTTTGACCCTATTGAACACAGGTGGGATAAAAATGAACGAGTGTAAACCGAACTCGCAAAAAACGAAAAGTGCTCTTTGTCGGTAGAGAGTAATTTGGGTTGAAGAGGCCGAAAAATAAATTCTCAAAAAATCGCCCTCAAGGGAGAATTCTCTCGATTTCCTAATTTTTGAGAGAACTGAGAATCGGTGAATTTCGCGTGGCGAGACGAGACGTCGGTCCCAACGCACTTTCCGGTAACTGAGACGAAAATAAATAAAATAAAAAAAGAGGTAAATACGCGAGCCACGGCGGCGAGATGGTCGCTGGCCCACGTGGGCAGAGCTGACTCGATGATATAATAATGAAAACCAAAAGTAATCATTTTAATTGAAGACGTTGCATATAAAGTGTATAGCGATAAAGAAAAAAAATGATAAGCACGTAATTGTAACGATCTACCATTAGATTTCCTGTTTTCATCGATTTTCGTGTGGGACATCGGCGTGTCCCATAACGAGCCTCCCTGCCATCCTGCCCAAGTCCCAGGAGTCCCCTAATGATAAGAGACCCAAATATCCTCCGCCCCGAAGAGACCCAAAGCCCCAATCGCCAATCTATCCCCCAACTACCCCACAAGGTTTGCTTCCAATCCGTACATGTTACATTGAAACCTAATAACTATAAACTACCTAACAATAATATTAATTATAAATTATAATATTAATTGAATGATACTTAATGATTAATTAATTAATACTAACGATAATGATTAATATAATGATACGAGATACCCGGTACATGGCGGATAATAAACTATCCACTGCGAACGAAACGGTTCTACACCGGTCCTAACAACGGGTGACCCGATCGAAAAAATGAGAAAAAAAATAAAGAAACAAGAATAAGAATAAACGCGATGTAAAGAGCAAAAAAGTGAAATACACAAAAGGAAAGAGTACAGAAAGTAACATACGCATCAGCCCTTCGAGATTTTTGGTAGCGAACTTTGAGCGAGGCAATAAAAAGAAGAAAAAGAAATTCAAGAACGAGAAAGATATTGGAAGAAGAAAAAAATAATATTTCGTTCAATATCTAATGAAACGCTAAAGAATGTAACGGGAGAAGCAAACAAGAGGAGAAAGCATAGAAAAATAATAATTGAATCCTCGAAGGCGGCGATCGATTAACCTCGCCTATCGACCACCGGCGACCCGGAATCGAAGGATGATGGTCATGATATAATAATAATAACGATAATTATTATGACGAGGTTGTTTTCTTGTCTCTTCTTTTTTGCCCCGGTCACCCGGTAGATGCGAGTACCGGTGGGAAATAATTTTTGTGAAAGTGGTCGTTTCTTACCCATCATTTATACACTAGCTGTAATGAACTTAATTATAATGACACACAACATTACGATACTAATTATATTATTGATATACTTATGATTATGAACTATCCTAGTGGTATATATGACGACATAGTTGATTGATCTGTTTAATGAATGTCTGTAGACCACGGAGCGTTTGGAACTCTATGCTACCCGTTGAGCACCCTTCTTATCCAAATCCACAATCCTTAAACCACCCAATCAACCCAACCATAGAACCACCAACGAACCTTGACCTCAAACGATTAACCTTGAAATGATTCGAATGATAACCTTCCAAAAGGCTCAATTAAATTTTGAGCTGTTATCAGGCAAAGATATTAAGCATTAATAACAATAGAGAAATAATATAATACCTACAGGGGACGTAGGTACGAAAACCTGAAACTAGATGAAACTGATGGATTCAGAAAAAAATATAATCTTCGCATTGGCTAATTGGATTCAAATTGGCTAAATGGGATTTTGCCTTTGGATTGCAAAGATACATGAATTTTTATACGATCCGGGTTTCGGTTTCAAGTTTTACCCGATTTTTCCGTCTGGTCTGAATACTAATGGAAATATTATCGAAATCTTACTGCAGATCATTAGAGAAGCTCGTTTTTAATTTTTGAGAAAAGGCCCATACTGTTCGTTAAAAATGGACGATTTGTAGAATATTATTAAAAAATATACCGGAATATGTTAAATTTTCATCTCTACCGTTTATATTAGATGCAAGTAATATATTTTAAATGCACATCAAAATCGGTTTCAAACACCGATTCCATTTTCAAAATTGTCCATTTCTAACGATATTACAGTAAGTCAATAAACGAATTCAATATTCGTACAACAACTATTCTTAAACTAACTTTGCAAATTCATAGAGCTAAAAATCCACAATTATTGAATTACCAAAAGAAAATCAAAATATCAAACAATATTGAATTTACTAAAAAAAAAAAAAAAAAAATATCAAGAAATAAGTAAATTCTCAAAGAAAACCCTCTGCCATTTTTACCGATTAGCGAGCTGCGAGATGCTAATCAAAACCAGACCTCTTTTGAGTTATCATAACCAAGTTGACTATTTGCTCGTTTTAAATATTTTATCAAAAAAAAAGAATGATGCAGCAACATCAGCCATCTAATCCCCCAACCATTTGGCCACTCGAGCCCCTAATCCCCTCCACCCTCCCCGCAGAAAAAGAAAAACCTTTCTTTCCCCACCAACATTTCCATAGAGTCCGCCCGATTGTTAAGTTAAGTTTTTCGTAGCTAGTCAATTCCTTTGTATATTATTCAAAACGTGTGTTTTACGATTAGCTCGCTGTCTTCAATAGTTAAGAATGTTTTATCTAGTAAGTTTTTATCCCATTCCCAAAATTGACCCATCAACCAATCTAATCATCCATCCACCTAGCTATCCACGTATATTTATCTATATGACCCAATATCCAAAATTCTATAAAATCCAATTTCTTGAAATGGCGTAAATACGTAAAACGAAGGGAGGACGCCTTGGCGTCACGAGGCGTTGTTATGTTGCAACTGTTGACCCGTTGACAAGGACGCCCGGCGTCCTGACGTCGTCTTTCCCGTTAACGCCAATAAGCATCCCGTACGTTGTCGCAAGCTTACGATTAGATCGCCTGGCTCTAGTTACTAGTTTGCCATTTTCACAGAGGGTTAATGGACACTAAGGGAACCAGTATTAATTCAGGGAATCTCCGCAAGATGTCCCTCTATCCTTTCTGGATAATTAAAGCGAAGAATTCGCGAAAACGCGAAACTATCGAGAGTCACTCTGGGTGAAGAAAAAATCTCACGATGATTTCCAGACATTTTCATTGTCAGAGTGAAATAACGTTTTCCAAATTACTTGTGCAATCGAATACGTGTGTCGATATACCGCAATATCGTATCGACACTGTGTTCTTACGTTCTTCCGTGCTAGTCAGCGATTTTTCCCTCTCCGATACAAAATTGTTCAAAAATAATATTCTTATCAATCACCCCTCCCCCTCCCCCAACACCCTTTCCACTCACCAACGCTCTGTCAAACAGTCTCTACATTATGCCCCGATTCCGGAGTTTCCTATTTGGCAAGGCCCAATTACACTTCCCACCGATACTATTATACTCAGACCTTAGTCAAGCACAGTGAAATGAGACAAAGACAGTCTATGTGAAAACTTTTCGTTTTATTGGAAAAATTTCTTAAGAACATTTCATCGGAATATACCGTCGTACGATTGATCGTGATTGGAGGCACACGTATACGCTTTTTCGAGCTACTAACCGTAGTGACGACAACGCACCTTTTTGAAAATTCGGTATTACACTCGAAAGATATCAATGTATATTTTCGTTAAAAATTCTTAAGAAATTTTGCCATCCGATGACGACAAGCAACTTAAAGATTAAAGAATCACATAAAATTTAGATTCACCGGTTTTCAGTTTAAAAATTGACAGTCGATATCCTGATCGGTGCAGGAATCGGGTCTGCTACGGAAACTCCCGAGTCACCCCGAAGTTAAGTTCCGCCTGGGCAAGTACAGGCGAGCGCCGGTCCGGCTCTCAATTTTGAAATAGCCATTTCGACGAAAGCGAAAAAAGCGAACAGACCCTCAAAACCCGACGCAATAGAAGAAGGCAACCGGATCAAAATACCGCCATATTAAGAAACAGTTTCTCGCGTGGGGCCCGGAACCGGCTATGACGCATTAGTCACGTGGGTGCATAAGGCCCTCGGTCACGTGATGGCTGGTACGAATTATCACGGGTCCCACGTCCTCTCTCACTCACAGCACACACTGGGCCGACTCGTCCGATAGAATGTGCCTTCAGTGTTGATTTTATACGAAAAAAAAAAAATACTAAAATTATACAAAGGGGCCCGACATAGACCGAATGCCCACCCAAAGCCAGACTGGTGCTCGCCCACTGCCCCATTTTTTATCGCCAACCGGTTACACGAAACTGCACACTTTCCTGTCTCCTTATCAGCTGGACACGAAACCCGGTACCCTGGTGAACTATGACCCGAATCTTATCCTCCAAGCCTACGTTATCCCAAGGCAATATTCATCATCGAGCCAACCCATCTAGTATATCGTAACAGATACCTTGATCATAGTGGGACTCAAAAAAATTTTTTTAGCAAATTCACCAGGATTCTGATTTTCCATCAAAAGATAAGGAGCAATCCTTCGAAACAAAATGGCACAAATTCACACGAACATCAATAACCCCATCACGTCGTACATACATTTAATACACAATATATACATACACAGTACGAAGATACAGATACACAGGAAAAATAAAGTGACGAGCAAAGATCAAGCGACGTGCACTCGCTCGCACAGGCGCACTTCGGATAAAAAAAGAGTAAAGATCAATCGAGTGCCCCGGTTAGCCTAAATCCCACAATTACCAAAGGCCAAAAACCATTTTGAAAATATTACGAAACATCACGAACAAAAAAACACCGTCACCACTACCCCGACCCTCCACAAGAGATTTTGGTTCAGGCAAGGAGTTCGGAACGCTGCTATCACCGATACACATATATTTATTAAATACAATTACTATATGATAAGTACTTACATATATATGTGTACTATGGTCTCTCCCACTTCCCATCAGACAAGCCAATTGAGTTGGGCCGCGGTTCAGCGACCCTCGACTATGGCCAAGATCAATCCTGATGTATCAGATCAAACCAACGAGATCACCAGATCCCAGAGCCAATTAAAATCGATTATTATATCAACGCTCAATGATGGAGATCCTTTCCTATCGATCTAATCAGGATCGATCGGCATCGCGCACCTTCACGAATCTGTCCGTGATCGCTGGACCTCGCCGATCGAGTCATTCCCAAACTCCCTCTGTCCCTCCCCCTCCTCATTAACCAAAATTCCGATCACCATCAGACCGAAAACTGACCCACCCCATCCCCATTGAGCAACCACATCCATAAAAAAAAAAAGACCCAGGCAAAATCCTCTTGCCTCCCAACCCCCTCCCGGTCCCCCAAATACCCTCCAAACAACCCATACAAGTGTAGAATTAACCGCATAACTATCAAAGCTACATAAACTAACTACGATTACTTATTAATTATTAACGATTACGCAGTAAACAGTATAAACAGTACCCAGTAACCATGAATTGTGTGTCGACAACTACATACTACTACCTACCTATATCAAATAATAGCCGTATGTAAAAGGAAACTTGTATTCTACCAGTTGTATCAAGCAAGTCCGTTCTATAAGTAAACGATTGAACCCCGGAAACCCCCCCACCTACCCACTACCAATCATCCAAAAAAAGAAGCTCGCCTGTCACTCATAAAAAAAAAATCCAGAAAACCACAAACAATCCCCTGTCACACATCGATCCCCTGGTCCAAGTAAACAAAGCAACAGCCCTTATCCTTATCATAACGAACCATCCAGCCTGAAACCATACACCCTGCTCCCACCTATTCCCAATACCTTAGAGATCAGCTTCGATCAGCGATAAATCCTCTGCCAATGACCTGCCCTGCAGTGACACTGGATAACATTAATTATCTAACTACTAGCAATCGTAGGCAGATTGTAAAACTTCATTCACGTTGTACGCACATGTGTGGGGAGACCATGTAACTTTAGCTCCGCCGCTCATTCCACGCATCCTCGCACAACGTAAGCCTGCCGAACCTTCCAATAAGAAGCCACGCATTACCGGACTTTGGGAATGATCGAATTACTATGGAATTGTGTAGTTGCGATGTATTGATATGAGAGAGAGAGAGAGAGAGAGAGAGAGAGAGAGAGAGAGAAAGCGAAAGAGAGGATGCTATTGTTGGATGATGCGTGATGGTGCGCTGGTAAGGTGCTGTGGTGCATAATGTGCGAGGATGCGACCATAATAGCCGCTGGTGTAGCAGCTAGCGCCCTTAACTTTAACCCTTAACAACCCCACATTGACATTTCCCACGATTCCCTACGTGTTGTATTATCCGTTATTTTCGATATAATATTATATTAGTAATTAATGACATTTAATGATAACGTGACGATGATAAGGTATGGGAGACGTTTGGTCACAAACAAGAAACTAGTTGCCGTGTTTGAGAAAAGAAAAAAAAATCACCACCACCGTAAGAACTAAAAAAAAAACAACAACAACAACAACAAAAACAACAACAACAACCACAACAACAGTAAATAACAACTGACCTACCCGCGGGTCCGCTTCGTCTTCGTTCCCGTCGAGTCGACGTCACGACGTCCATAACAATTATATATACGGATTCTCTGTCTATCGGCGTCGCCAGGACTCACACGTGCATCCCAAAGAAGAGACCTGCCGCCGTCCCGACGCTCGAGACTTGGCTCTGTCGCGACGCTATTTTCTCAGTGCAATCCGCGTCGGCCACACCCACTGTTCTCTTCCGAGATATACAGTGCGTTACGTCATCATGTGATTTCCTATTTCCTCGATAACGTCGGGACGGTGACGTCGCGACGCTACGTGATCGTAACGATCGTCCACGTGCGTCCTGGCTTACTGCCCCTTGGACAGCTGGACGCGTATAGGACATATGTGCGTGGACTCTTACGGGTGCGACGTTTGCCTCATAGCTGACATTTTTGTACAGGATAAATGCATAATGGTATAATCTTGAGTTACAGAGCAGCACTATACATACAACACAGATGATGTATATATTTTTACGTTACAGAATATGCCTGCACTACAGGCGCCATAAGACTGGTTCTCATTTCCCATGACAATGCGTACATACCATATTTACATATTGTAATAAAACCTCGTGATATTTATATACAGTAAAGCAAAACAGTACCAGGAATATATCATGCAAGAGTGATAGGATTGGGGTATGACCGCTCGCAGCACAGCGAAAAGACAGTACCACGTTGAGATTCGTGTGTAGCGCTAATTTTTGGAGTCACGTGTACCGCTTACGATGTATATATGTATACATGTTGATTCTCGTCAATTTTCAACGATACCACGACGATCGTTATCGGATGCGAATTTAAGATTAACGATTTTACAATTCACAATGAAACCCTCGGTTAGCGCTACGTGAGTCTGATGTGGTACTTGATGGGAGAGAGTTTGGCAAAGTACCAATTGGCCATTCAACCAAAAGAAATCACAAGCTTTATAAAGGAACGACCAAATTACCATCCTGATTTAACGATTCGGCCGTTATTAACCCAATCAGAAGAAATTCTAAAATCTCATCGGCTATTGAATGTTTGGGATGTGATAGGACGAGGATGCGTTGGTATCGGAGTGGAGAACGAGATAGCGCGCTAAGGGAAAAGAGGGGAGAGAGAGAGAGAGAGAGAGAGAGAGAGAAAGTAGAAGGTGGCGATTGTTCGATGATGAAAGACGTTGTGTACGGGAGAGATAAAAGTGTGTTGCTTGCGGCTTACCCCAAAAGAAAAAGAAAAAAAAGAAAAACAGAAGCATAACGCGGGTAGGAGTCTTCTATGAATCCTCGGCGTAACTTTCAATATTTTTGAATCGCCCGCCGAGGATATCCTGAGTTTGATAATCCGTGCTCGAGCAACCCTCCCTCTTCCCTATGCGACCCGAGTCGTCGTGTAAGATTGGCGTAGAGTGAAATCGCAGACGTTACCCCTGGCTCGATATCGGTGGCTTCTTGTTTCTCAAGGGTTTCGCGAGTGAGTTGGTCCTCGGGTGTTGCGAAACACCCCCGCGGGCGGGCAATGGCCTAAAATTAAATGCTTTTTTTCTCCTCACGGATGGCTTGATAGTAAATTAACAGGGGTTGTAAGGGGGGGGTAGGGGGTGGGAGCGGGCTGCTCGTTGTTTGTATCGCTTCATCTGACTATGAGGGATGAGGGGTAGTTTTTACGAAAATATCGAAAACCGAGGACCTTCGATTTCTAAAACGTCCCTTGAGAACGCGAAACCACGAATGGGGCCAATGATAACGCGCTGTCGAATGCCCTGTAATCGACGACGGGGTTGCAAAGGGATCGCCGCCTATCAGAGAAGGGATGGAAAAGAGGGGGAGGGAGTGAGGGGAGAGAGAGGGTTGCCAACAGAGCTCATGACACAATTTTGAGTTGCAGTGCAAGCGAACATCTGTAGAGCCATATACATATAGTATGTTGTTGTATCTTAAAGGATAACGTAGTAGGTGTACATTGTAAGGATTGCGGTTGCAGTGAAAATTCTGACAGCGAAGCGTATTTAAGTACTTCTTAAAGGGAGAGAGAGAGAGAGAGAGAGAGAGAGAGAGAGAGAGAGAAAAGAGAAAAGAAGAAAAATGGTGAGAATGTATGAGAGAGTGAGTGCAATGTGTGTGTATCGATATGCGAGTTCGTGTGCGCCGATAATGATGATCATAATGCTGATGATGTTGACGACGACGACGATGATAATGATGATGATGACGGATACGGAAATATGAAATTGCAAAAAATTCGCAAACTGGTCATCGGCGGCCCCGTCCGTAACGGGTGCAAGTAATTTTAGGTGTATAAAAATTATTCTCGCAGTTAGGGTGTTCTAAAGAAATTATTGTAAAAAAAGTTTATTATAGGGGAGAAATTTTACTGTGGCCAGGCTCGAAGGCCGTGAACCCTTTGGAACTACTGAAGGGAGGAGGACTTGGTAGGAGTTGGCGAGATCCTACGATGAGAGAAAGAGAGTGCGAATACATGAGCGGATTGAAAGGGTGGGAGAGACTGAGTGAGCGAAAGGGTGACGAGGAGAAACTATAACGGGTGGCGATAAAAAAATTATTGTAAATTTTCGAAGGGGGGACGTTCAGGTCGGCCGATGACCAAGGTGCGAATTATCAAAAAAAAAAAAAGAAAAACTGAAATTCGAGCTCGAAGTTACAAGGGCGCCGTCGCGCAACATAACCAATATGCCCGGCATGATGTTTCTTCTTTCTTCTTCGATTTCGCGGAATTCTATGAATCCGAAACAGGGGAAATAATACAGATGGCGGTTAATGTAGTAAAAGACGAGATATATGCCTTTCGTGGGGTTTCGGGAGGGGTGGGGTGGGACGAAGACAAAAAATGCAAAAAAAAATAAACCAAATACAAAATTACCGGGCGAAAATTTTTAGATTAAACGAGGAGCTAGAAAATAAAGAGATAAAAATAACTAACGTAGCGACGGCGACAAGAGATCGGGGTGGATCGGCCATAGTCGGGAGCCCTAGCCTATTCTCTATTGTTACTACGAGGAGACCTGCGTGGACTTTTCGGCGGCGAATGAATAAGAAAAATGAATAAATGATAATGAAAAATACGAAGAAAATCGGCGCCCCTGCCAATTTCGACGGGAGCGATGCTTCTTTCGATTTCGAAAAAAAAAACTTTCTCGGCTTTTATATATTTTTGGCAACGATATCTTGAATACTAATTAAGATTTAAGCGCGACAAGACGAGGGAATAAAATATAATAAAAATTATTAATGACAAAGTGACACGTGAAGCTGCACGATATGAGCGTGAACGTTTCGCTGATTGTAAGTAGAAATAAGGGCAGCACGTTAAAAAAAAAGCGTGATGTCGTTTTTGCAAAAAAAATTTTTCGACAGGTCGAATGGTTACTTGGGGGATGGGTGGGGGCAGGAATGAAAAAATGTGTGTGTGTGGGGGGGGGGAAGAAATTAAGTAATATTTAAATATTCGTATCAAAGAAAAAGAAAAACAGAAAAAAACTGTGTAGGGCCTCAAAGCACCGGAGAGCGCGGAAGAAATGAGAACAAAAAATCGCGGGAAGGGGGAAAAGAAAAATAAAGGAGTGAAATCGGGGGAGGGGGGAAACGGGAAAGCGTGCGTGTGTGTGTGTGTAACTGAGTGTGTGCGTGAAGCCAGATGTGGGCAGTAATAAAAAAAAAGAGGCCGAAATACTAAAAAAATATTTATAATATATGGATACAAGTACAAATTACTTCGATTACTGAGCGTAGGTGTATTGATGTGTGAACAAAATTTGGTTGGCCAATGACCGTTTTTGGAACCATCATACTGCGTATCAAAGTATGTAAAATTTATTGAATAAACGCTAGCGTATTATGATGATAGAACGTAATCTAATAATGTAATATTGTAATGACGAGTCTAAATGATGAAATTAATTTGAGGTTTAGAAGAGCGCGCGCGCGTGACGAAGAGTCTGTACACGTATGAAAAGGGTGTCAAGGAATACATGAAAGTTGATTGAGCCAAGAGAGAGAGAGAGAGAGAGAGAGGGAGAGAGAGAATGTGTGTGCGCACGAGTATGCATGCGTCAAAGTACGGAGCGAGGAAAAAGCAAAAATTTACTAAAAAGGAAGGATACAAAAAAAAAGAGAGAGAATAAAGCGTAAAAAGAAAAATAGTCAGAAGAAAGCAAAGAGCAATGAATAAGATAAAGGAAAAATTTATCGCGGCATATGATAAAAGAAATTACATTATTATGAAAATTACGATTACAATTATTGACTTATAATTGCGAATTATAATTATCGAGGCATCACCTATATTCTCCATCGCTGTTAATTGTCATTGCCAGGATCATTAATGATTGTTGCCATCTTCGATCGCTGTCGATCGTTAAGGATTGATTGCGACTACTATTATCAATAGTAACACCGTTGCGCGTGAAACGAGCGAAAGGTATAGGTTGTATGTACATGACTTTTGAGACACACTATACTATATTATTATTATATTCGGGAAAAAGCGAACTTCATGATTAAGAGACGTAAGAGAAGAGGAAACGAAAATTTTTACGTGTATTCGAAAAAAAAAATATGAAAAACAAAAAATATTCACTGACATCCATATTTAAGGAAACAAGCGAACGAGTATGCTGAGCATAAAACGCGTATTGTATGTTTTGCACTGAAGTAACGAAGGTGCGAATGAATGATTCTGTGAGAGTGGGAATATATGGGAATGCGCGGAATGCATCGCGGGAGAATCTGAGCGAGAGAGAGAGAGAGAGAATAAGGGTGAAAGTTCACACGCAAAATTTTTTTGCGCGGGAACCGACTGACGGCCTATGCGGTACACGAACAAAAAAGTGTATAAAGACAAATTAATTCGATACGCTCGCGTGTAGTGTCACTTTTTAAACGTGAACGCAAAACGAAATATTTAGGAGGAAATGGTAATGAGAGCGAGAGAGAGAGAGAAAGGAAGAAAGGATAGAGAGCGAAAGAGACGGATAGGGAGATTGAAAGAGAAGGAATAAGGTGGAATATTGCACAACGAACCGAGTCCCGCACGTGACGGCAGTGACGGCGCGTTTCCCTGGGGCCTGGCGAAATTCTATTTTTGTAAGCATATTTCTATAAAGGGTATACTAACGATATGGCAAAATTTATTATTCCTAGTGTGGCGAACAAGAAAATTGAACGTTTAGATTTCGTTAGTATAGTGTAAAAAATTAACGATGTCTAGGTCCTATTCGTGTACTTAAAAGGAGTTTAAAAAGAGTAAATTATATGTCGACGGCGGTAGGTTGTAAAATTGTACATAAATTGCAAGAGGAGGCCCTTGAGAGAGTCGTCTCGCCGTTGCGCGCTGGTTCGCGGTTTTAAGGAAGAAAGAACAAAAAATTGATTAAAAATTAATCACGTATATAGTTTATGTAATATTTAACATACACAGTGAGGGTTTGCAAGGATAAGAGTGATCCGTATTGAAGACGAGAGACTCTAGGAAAACCATTATGGCCGGCAAAGGTGTCCCGCGTAAATCGCATGGCAGCGCATTAGACCGTCTCTTCTGTAAAATGATGACGTAAAAACCCGAAAGCCATCACCCCTTTGAATTAACAATCGTTTGAAATTCAAAATTATGACAAATTCCTAACTGGTCAATTAGGGGTGGCGGTTAGTCCGGGGCGATTAGGATTCGAGGCTCCGACGAGTCATTCTCTTTCATATCTTTTTTCTTTCGCGAGAAATACGCGCGTGAGACATTTCCAAAAAAAAAAGCGAATACAAAAATATTGAAATTAATGAAAACAGGTGAAAAGCAAAAATCGGATAAGATCATGCAAGTGTGAAAAGTCGAGTCAGCAGACGAGAGAAAAAAGTTAAAATTTTCAAAGAGAGAAAAAGAATTGTAATTTATTGGATTTTTCGTAAAAATTCGTATTTCGAAAAAAATAAACATTTGTGCGCTAGTGTGTAACTGGCTCTGTGGGCTTGGTGCATAAGGGCGCGCAAAATGTCACTATTAGGTATACACCAAAAAAAGGATACACCTAGCAAGAGCGCAAGAATATTAGACAGAAAACGTATGGCCAGATATAAAAGATGGAGTGTGAGTAAAAAAACAAGAGAGAGAGAGTGCGCAAGTATGAGAGAAATATAAAAAAAAAACGTCAAGATTGTATGAATGTTAGGTACAGAGAGTGAGAGTGAGAGAGCGATTGGGTGAGAGTGAGAGAGTGGTAGAGGGCGCGAGAGAAATTATCACAGGACACTCATAGGAGACACACTCTCACACTCACACAGATGCGAGACACACAATATTATATATATATACGACTCCATAGATGATGGCGCGGCACACTCACATAGTGTCTCTCGGATTGTTCCACAAAACTTTTCATTCGAGTTTGCTTCAAGAAACCTTCTGTTTTCTAATGTATGACGTGTTGTTGTCGATATATATAAAATAAACTTAATAAAAAAATACATGAGACTTTTCTATTGTTACCTCGTAACCCTCATAATGCATAGTTCCTATCCCTATTGTACGTGGACATAGTTGATCATCGACTGGGCTTATCCAAGAAGTTCTTGGTTCATGAAAAGTTCCCAACCTTTCACGACGTTAATCCGTCATCTTTTCCTGAATAGTTTCCAGCCGAGCAAAGTGACAAATAAGCAAATCGTTACGGACTAAAATCGCAAGCCAAGGATCCTTGGAGGGTCCCCCAAGTCCCATGGTAACAAAAGGCCGACTCGTTCCACGTGCGAGACTTAAGCAACACGGTTCATTAGCCCGTTAATGAATTTTCAACACTTTAACACCCCAGCGCCTCGGAAATATAACCAATGAACTCATTTTCACACTCGGCTGACTCGTGTCTTCGCGTAGGCCCATCCTTTGCCCGTCGCGCCATTGCTTGCACGGCAAACAAGTGACAAGTACGGTGAGGGGTCGAAGGAGGTTAGGGCATCCAAGGGGGACCAAGGGGTACCCATTGACACACCGACAGCTCGTATATCATCTACTTCCAGCCGCTTCTTAGAATATTCATAAATTCTCGCCAGAGGGCTACGAGAGGTTTATTTAGCAGTGGCGATCCTGTTGTCGAGTGGCTCAAGTCATTTGGAATTCAAGTGGCGCGTCGGTAAGTAAGAACCTCTACTTGACCGACCGAGCTATGAACATACCGACTGCGAATTCAGAGTTTTCCTCGAGTGCCTCTGCACAAATGTAATCTCACGGCACGGTAAAGATTTTCTATGAGAGAGCATGCATGTACCTTGCGTAGTTAAACATGCACGAGAATTTCCCATGAAAATTGATGCATTGCACGGATAATGACGAACTGACTGACCAATGCACATACTATATCTGCGAATGAGTTATAGATATCTATAAATCTAATAAGACCGGTATTTGAAATAATTGTATGAGATGCTTAATCGTAAGACGAATGACGACTTTTAATTTTTAAATCAAAAATTTACTCATGCCCCTGAGATGAAGTGGTAGAATAGTTCTAATAAGGTAATCCAAGTGTAATTAAAACTATAGAAGGGGAACGTAACATCTTAATTGTAAAAAAAAGGTAAAAACTGATTTCACAAAGAGGTATTTAAATTGTTGCGGAACGGATGTAGAGTAGTCTGTGATTAAAGGTACGAGCCGATTTTTCAGGCCACCCTGTAGTTACGGGACCTGAGGGAGCCTACAGGTACCAGCTTCCAGAGATTCAGTATCCACGCCCCAAGATATCCCACAGTCGGATCTAATCTGATCTGATATGATTGTGACAGGAAACAGAAAGAAAAGGGTAAAAAGGAATCTTATCTATACCTTGATCCTTGATACCTTGGATACACTATGTAACTTAAATTAATGGCTGGTCCCACGTCGACGGGTAAACAAATTAACAGAGGCCGCTACGCTTCTACTGTTCTCACTTGATCCTATACCTTCTACGTATATACCTTATATTCAAAATAGAATACAAGAGCCGTACTGTATTAGCATTGACAAATAGGCCGGCCATTGCCTTGCAAATGAATTTTCTAAGCTGTGCCGCGCTAACGCGTGTTCTCAAATCTTTCTGTTCGTCAGTTCACCTTTGCCACGTGCTCCAGGAAGCAGAGTACATTCTCATAAAGAAAATTTTGTCTACTAACTTTTTTTTAATTTTAACTAAAATTATAATATATACATTAATTAAATATTAAATTAAAATTATTATTAAATTATATATAAATCATATAAATTATTATTAAAAAATATTATTAAATATTAATTAAATATATAAGAAATATTTGTGTACGTCTAGTGTGTTCTAAAAAATGATATAATTTGTGCAAGTATAACGTAAGTGAAATTGATACTGAAATTTCTTAGTGATATCGCTACATAGTGCAGCTTAAGGTATTAGAACAAAATCCTTGAGAGATTTGCGCGACAATGTGATATGTCTTTCTATCTTGATACTCAGCGACGACATCGTTGAGAAAATGTGCATATACATATGTAAGTATGCGCCTATACGGACTGGCATCCACCCGTACTAAGCGACAGTCATTTGTGAGAATCTCTGTGGAATATAAGTAAGTATACGTAACGAGCGACAAACCGGGAGAGTTCAGTTGGTCGCGTCGATGTGGACTGCGACAGGAGCCTAAGAGCGTAATACGGTTATACGATGCAGGAGAAGTGCAGAGAAAAGAGGTCTCGAAATAAACCGGCGGTGTGGCTGACCCCTTATACGTATCATGGCTTTGGCCTCCTGCGTTACGTACGCGAAAGAGAGAGACGGTAGTATGGTATTAAGTTAAAGAATAAAAAAAGAGAAGATGATCAACAGATTTATTTATGTACAATGTATGATTGGGACGTCGTTGGCCAGCCAGCATTCAGTCGAACTCTCATATGATCTCATGATTATTTCTGGAGTCTGTCGATACCGATTCGACGATCGCACATTGAAAAATTCCGCAACGCCGCGAAGAATTTCCAAACACATACGTGTAACGTACGAAAGATGGCATAAGTAAAATCTGACAGTGACAATTATCATGACTATCGAAATTAATATATTTAATTATATTTTTTTTTTATAAAAAAACTTGCAGGATTTGTAAGCGCGAGACGTGTCGTGATGAATATCACTTGGTAAGGAATACAGAATCATCAGTGGTGTTCATGCGCGTTCCGAGCAGTGAAAATCAACTCGTCAATTTATATACTTTTAGCTCGGATTGTACGGTAAACGGGCAAATTGTGGCTACAATGTTGCACAAACCTGTACAGTCACTCCGCGAAATATAAGACCGTATTAAATTTCCAAAGCCACGCGGAATCCAGTTTTACTCTCCGGACGATCGAGGTTAGTTTTACCGGTACTTTCTTAAGGGATAGCACGAAACCGTACGTTGTCTCGCGGGTAGACAACTCTTTGTGTTGCCTTTCTTTTTTCATTTTATTATTTTGTCCCTTTGCATTGTCAAATCAACAACGTACTTTATTAGTTACGGTATATCTGGACCAATTTTAAACTGCATACTGGGACTATTATAGTCTCAACCAAGAGCACCTTCTTCGAATACGGTGAGCGCTGCCTACGTATGTAAATGAGCAACAGTACAAGTGGCGAATGTCGAAGGGGTGGAGGAGGGGAGGAGAGTTAATTAACCGGTCATTAATTATATCGAGAATTTTAATTCTCTCGAATCAGTTAATGGGCAAAGTGTCCCGATACAGATAAAAAGAAACGATACTTGCACCGATCAGTTACTCCGATAAGAACCATCGATTAAATAACCTACGCGCGATTAAAACTTTCGATGCATCGCGGCGAGACAGAGAGGGGAGGAAGGGGAAAGGAGGAGGGAAGACAGAGAGATAAGAGATATATAAAATTAGCTCAAAAATAAAAAAAAGGACGAATTAATAAAGAAATCAAAGACCGTATAATTAATTAAGCTCTGATATGCCCAACGCGTTTGTTTGTTCGCTCTTGATCAACAATCCTGGACCTATAGCCTTTTTATATTTTGTGACCGGACAGCTCGCAACTGCATGGTTAATTAATGAGAGCGCTTCTCGCTGCTCTTTACAGGTTGTAACAAAATATTTTAATCGTTTCGAAAAATCGTAATCGGATCACCCTGTAGACAGAAAATCTGTCACTCGGTCTCCGCCAAACACCAACGGCATATGAATTTATGGGCTACCGTCTGCAATTATCTGAGTAATGATTACAACAGCAGCGGTATAAATCTACCGGGTGTACAGTTAAGATGTCTCCACTTCAGTATAGGATCTTCTTACTACGATACAGGACCAATCCCCCACAAAAACTGTCTTAAAATTTTTGAAAAAATCAAAATCGCCTGATATAATTTGTATGTACGTGTATGAGAAAAAAATAAAATTTTCAGTGATTACCTAATAAGTTGAAAGCAAAGACTACTCAAGTATCATTTCCCGCAAAAAAATGTAGACAATTTCTAACGATATGAGCATACGACGCTATCAGCGTCCCGACGCCTTATCGCATCGGTCATATCCTTGTCTGTAAAATACCTACTACCTATCTCGGCTTAATAACCGTCATGGGGGCAAATGTCGGGATGCGCAGAGGGGATATCAGGTTCACTTGAACGACCTTGTAGATTGATGAATGACAGCTAATGACAAAGATCATACGTGAAAGATCAGAAATTTTTGTTAATTACCAACATTAAAAATTACTTTGAGTTCATCTACAGTTACACATACCAATACTCCTCTTACAAAGAGGACCGTGATAATATTTCTTAAAAAAAAAGTTGCGAGGGGTACCAATCGTCGTGGAATAAAAAAAAGTAGATTGAAATCGTCCAATTACGTAACCTTGATTAGATAGAATACCGAATTAAAAATATAAGATCGACCTTCGTTTCTTTCTCAAATCGTCACGACCTACCTAGACTAATGTTAAAATACAAATAATTTCTACGGAAATAATAATGATCCATGGATCATTGGATCAGTTCAGTTATTCAGGCAAATCTCATGTACTTTGAGATGAACGTAGACTAAAAAAAAATCATTAGATCAATCGAATTATCGCTAGATCGACAGATCGTACTTTCGCCTGTTTCTATTGGCTGGAATGATGTATGATACGTGTGTCCTCGCAATGCAAGTGACGGAAAAATATTACCGATAAGAGATAACAAAATACGTGCCGCGAGATCGTGTCAAAGAGCGCGCCATTTGCGGCTGCCACTTGCACTGACGTTATCGCAGTGAAGTAAAACAATTTATTGCAAAAATGTAACATATTAAGCGCACCGAACGATATAATGTGTACACTGTACATAAACATGTTATCTCGTTTGCCACAGCGATACATGGTATATTAATACATCATTCTGGTCGCCGATACGACCAGAATGACCTGATAATATTCGAAATATAATTTCCCCTTTACGTTTTCTGCTCGCTTTCGCTATTCGCTCGGTAGTTCCTTCTCGCGTCGTGATGCTGGCTAAATAGAAAATTCTTTGCTCTTCGATTGAGACGTAGAAATTGTTCAATTTCATCATCATCTTCATCGCGGCTGTCAACGCGTCTTAACGGTGACGCTAAGCAAACGAATTGCAGCTAACGAACGTTCTGCTAGTAGCCTCCTGATTGTCGCAGGCAATGGGAGTTTCTTTGACCAGATTGCATCGGATTTTTATATTTATTTTTCAGTAACATTTTTCAATCACAAATAGAAACACGGTACCCCACTACATTTATCATGGGTCGATCGTGGATGGAGCATAATTTTTTTCCCCTGTATCCTCCAATGTGAAAATCAGGTAAGGGAGCACATATGGCGATACAAAAAATGTCAATACAAAGATTTGGTTCATTTTATTAATAAACAACGACAGTGACACTACGATAATCACGCGATAACGCGAATAGGCCAACGTGATTAATAACTTCAAGGATTTATCGCGAATCTTACGGGCTGGTTCACGCAAGGCTTTTAAAACGATCTTGGATAGTACGTAACGAAATATGTAACATGTAAAAATTAATAATCTTCCTTATTTTCCATCTACCGATTTTTCAGCCACCAACTGTCGGACTGTCGATATAATTTGTATTGAAATCAAAAGAAAACATTCGTAGGTAACGACACGTCTAAAAACAGACATGTGAATATAAATTTGAATCCGATATAAGACGATTTCGAATATCAACTAACGACCTTTATCCCTGACCTCGAAAATAATGAACTCTTCGGGACCTCAGAAATTCACTCGTTTTACATAGTTACCAACAGTATCATATACATGCATGGGACAATCTTCATCCCTTTTTTTTTTTTCAATACCCCATCATTATTCATCCTGTCCATCTCCTGATCCCACTTCCATTCGCGTTACACGTGTCCCCAAGGAGGCTGATTCTGCATCTCATTTGCTCCGATACACCAAGGGATGCTGTCAAGTCCTACCAACCTTTCACATTCATAAACCGAGCCAAACATTCTTATTTCTTCGTCTTACCAGCGTACCAACCTAACGCCAAATATACGCGTGCCTGCCTGTGTATCTGTTTGGTCCATGGTGCGCGGTTTCAGCCGCGAGGAAGATGGATGATGCCGAACGAGAAAGCTGTAACGGCGCTACTTTGTACAGAGAAACATATGTATACGTTACAAGTGTGTCACGGTGGGATACGAGTGAGATTGCCGAGGTTGGCAGTGCTCGTGAGAGAGGGAAGGATACATATTATATATAATAAAAAGTAGGAGAGAATCAGAGTACATTCTCCAACGACGAAGTATATACATCTACCACCATTCTGCCATATATCCACATCCGGTTGACGTCCACCGGAGTATGTACATGCACATAGGTGGTGCTGGAAAATGAAAAAGAGTGGGGATTATATTATATATATATACATATATTTACAATCATTTAAGTCATTCAGCGATGTGTACGATTGACTTGGTACAAACGTATTAAGTTACGCCTGTACTTACTTACCTTTGTATCTCAAGCGTTAAGATGGTAGCGATGCGTGTACATGCACACGTGTCATGCGCATATGCACAATTCTTGAGAAGTGCGTAACCTTAGATGGTACTGGTTGATAAACAAAAGAGATATACGTAGAGAACGCGAGAACCGAACAAGTTCTTCGTGCGTTGTGTATGTAATGTATCGAGGATGCACAGCAGGATAATACGATACTTTGTACTACCTCACGAACCAATGTACAGTACATGCGATGACGAAAGCGTGAAAATAAAAATATATGGGATAAACTGCGATCGGTATGTTAGCGTATGGGACTAGGGGACTAGGTTACTTTTGTGGGAACTAGAATCACGTGTGTTATATGGAAATCTGTTCGTGCGATGAATACGAAATAACTTTGAAAATACTGACGAGTTTGATAAATTTAGGAAATAATAACTGACACGCTCGGTGAGATATGTTTTCGTATATGTAGGATTATTCGTGACAAACTCATCACCTGAAGGTGGTTCTACCATAAAACAGACTAACTTCGGGCGATACATTATTTACCATGAATAACATTTTGTCAAATTCGATGTCAACGCCGTTTTGTAGTCCTGGAAGTACAGGTTACACGTTAAAATACTTCCTGATAACTGTCAAAACGCAACAGCAAAAGTTTTGAAAGTCACCTTTCAACAAATTAATATTGTTTTAAGCTTTGGGATACTCCGTAGATTTTGGGAAAAATTATATGCGTTAATGTATCTTTCTGGGATTTCATATGTTGTTACTTATGAAAACATTGTGGGAGGTTCCTTTTGATTCCAGTAACGATTCAACATATTGGGACACTCGAGGTTATGTACTATTGGTATTCTTCGCACAGGACTTCTGCTTGGTCTTAATAATTGGTATGATGAGGAATTTTCTTTTTGACAAAGATTGATAGTGTTCTTTAACAACGTATGGAAGACTGCTAATTTTAAGAGACTATAGTTTCATTCGGAATTAGCTACGGTGCCGATCGCTGCATTGCTATTTCTGCTGGTACAGTCCCTGCGAAAATTTCATTGATTCGAGATAAGATTGGCGTCACGACGCTGGAATAACAGCTCGAAGTCGTTTTTTCGAAACTTTAAGATTAAAGAAAATCTTATATTTATTTCACAAAATGTACAGTTCTGTATAACGGTTAAACTAACCGGATTATATTAATTGTATTATGCTGTATAATATATGATGGTTAAAATTTCTTTAGGATCTTTAAGGTGATATACACGTCACTTCAGGTTTGTACAAATGTGAATCAAGCTTTCCCTCTGACGCAATTGAACGACCCGATCAGCGAGAGAGACTTATGAAAATAAAAATATTGATCGATGTGTAGTACTTATTAACAGTTTGAACAAGAAATTTAATATAGACACCTTCCTGAATATATAACCCGTGGATACGTTACGCTCGAGGAAGTTTAATATGTTATCAAGATTTTATTACCGCGAACTGTAACACAGAAACCGGAAAGTATAGAAAATACTTGTCCGATTGGTAACAAGAAAAATCACTGATGCAGCATCGCTTTTCCAGTTGATAAACATTAGATTTAACATTTATTATTGCTTCATAAATTTACGATTTTTCGTTATAAAAAAGAAAGTCAGTAAAAATTTTAATTTTACAACTCTCTAGTATGAGATAATATATGTAACCCATCAGGATTATTATAGTCTATAAAATTTTCACGATTTATATTACACACACACACGTGTATATATATATAATCATTATAGAAAATGCCGACTAACCTTTGTACTTCTGACTTAGCAAACACATTTCTGATTCGTTCAAAGCTAAGGATTGCAGGCTGATAGTAAAGCAAGTTTTATCGTAAAGTCTCGACGTTATTGCTTGCTTCGGCTTGGTTCACCTCCTATAACTTCCTATATCCTGCTAACAGTCGTTTCGCTCAAGTTGCCAAACGCAAAACATACACGTTACTGAATCCAAGAAAAGTTTTACAGCACGTCTGTACAGTCGAAACTATAGCTCACCTATCGAGATTATAACTGAGTGTCTGCGTGTATATGTGTGCGTGTATATATATATATGTATATATACCTAATGTAGATAGAAGATTCATGAGTATCTCTACGAGTTCACGTCTGTTTTCCAGCTGTTCGATATTCCCCGATACCCTTATAATATTGGACCACGACCTCCAGTTTGTGAAGATTTGACCGGAATGAACTCTGAAGACCGACACACATATGAGCTCTCGACTGCGTTTGCCTTATCCACCAATAAACGACATGTGTATCTTAATGAGCTCATCAGGAAGGCAGTATCAATTAAGTAATGTCATAAGTAAAAATTTCGAATTCGAATTGGAGCATGAAGTAAACATTGCTTACGAGTTACGAAGAAAATTGATGATTTTTCGATCATTTCGAGGTCGCGATGTACGTAACGTGTCTGGGCAGAAAGTGAAGTTGGAAAAAACGGTGAAAAAATAATTGGATTACATACGAGATAATTAACAAGATTTATTGAAAAGGACAATCCTAATCTCTTTGAATGAGTGGTTTGACTGAGTAACAATAAGTGATAGAGCCGTTGAGAGGGTTCAAGGGATTGTTCTAGCCGATTTTTGTATGGCAATAATGATTTAAGAAGTGCTGCACTGTTTGATAATAGTATGTGTTGACGTAAGAAATTTATGAGATCGTTACGTAATTTTCAGCGATGCGTGACTATGTAAGTACAGAATAATTAATGGCGTGTGTCGTCTTTAATATCATAATAATGGATTTAATTAATGATCTCGCTTATGAGTGGTAACACGCAGGTGTACTTTATAATAAGAGTTCACTTGTGAGAGCGCCTTTACGAGTACAGTGCGCATCGACGCTTACCGTTAAATCATTTTATTCTTCACTTGATAATCCAATTCATCAGCGAAAATTCAAAGATTCACTTTGAATCGTTTCGCATTATGCTCGTTCTGCGCTTATCAAAATCGGATAACGATTTCATTTTTTTAATATGATATCAACACGTTTTTATATACGGTAAAGAATAATTGTTTAATTCGATAAAAAGGAAAAATATTACACGTTAATTCGGACGCTGATGTAACAATGATCATTGATCAAGATAATCCGTTGGTCGATAAGGATGAACGTTCGAACCAAAAATTCCGAATAGGCTCAGGAGTCTTGAAATTCAGTAGAAAAATATTCAAAGGAGAAAGGATAAGAGATATAAAAAAATGTAGTGTTGTTGGCCTCCATCTCGTAATTTAGCAAAAAAAAACCGGTTTGCGGTGCATCAAAAAGTGTTGAGGTGCCTTCATGGTGAAAATTCACGATGTAAGTGGGCCCACTCGACAGGACATTTGGGTCCGTATATATTGTACTTGATTGCGGTCCAGTCAAATATATCGAGAATAGAAATATTTGGGACATTCACTCGACTGTTGAACCATTCGAGAGTGGCCTTGACTACGTGACTGCCCGAATGATTTTGCATGAAAGAACCAAACGGTCGAAAGATCGAGAAACAGCTACGTCAACCAGGAACCATGGTAAAATTTCTTTCTCTAACCACTTTTGGTCTTCTCGTCCTTCTGTTATTTCTCTTCAACACGCACACTGGGGCCCAATTATATCGACTCTTCTTTCCGTTGGTAACAAAACTGAAATACCTTACCCGTAATGAGAACCTCGTATAATTTTCACTGACATGCTCTTCAGATAATTGAGGTCCACCTTCTGGGATTGGTAGCTGCAAAATGTACGGTGGGCCTCATTGTAAAGTTTTATCCATCAAAATAACTTCCTTGCTGTTGCAAAATGTAGGAATTGAATTCACTGGGGTGCGCTCAGAAATTTTACTTATTGTCGAAGTAATTTGGACAAGTTGCGTTTCTTTTTATTATCGTTATTATGAAGAAAATAGAATGATACTAAATCGACTCTAGGGAGATTTCTGAACGTAACCCTGAGGTTTCCCTTTTTTTAAAGCAATTTTAATTTTACTCGGAAGGAAGTTGGCTCTTATTGAATAATAACATGTTGAGAATACAACATTTTTCGATATTTCAAATGCCGTGATTAGATATAATTTTCATACTACTTTTTCATTTCAATCTTATTATCGTGATTTGAATTACTCATGAGTTATGACACGAGTTGGTGTTTCAAAGCTTGCAATAATCTTTTTCCCACGAGGTCTTGGTTCTTCCGCTCCAACCATTACTTGCACACGATGAGTCCCAACTCAACCGGTTCGGAATCTGATTCAGTCGAGACGTCACTGTCAATAGACGTTGTTAGTTCTCATTTCTTTAAGTCAATGACGATCATTGTACAAACAGTGAATGACTGTCATGTACCATGAGTCCCGAATCCTTCTTCTTCTGTACCGTCATTCGAATTTTCTTACCCTTTTAACTTTTCGTATCTCCAAGGACGTTTAATGTTTAAAATGTTAATCAGCTAGTTCAGTGAAACTCCATTAAAGAATAAGCACGTGGCTATATGTAATCGCGTGTGATTATTACTATGCGCACGCGACTAAACTACTGTTTATCGAGTTAGGTCAAGCTGTGACGCCTATTGCACATTCAGAGGACGACTGTAGTATTATTCTTAAGCCATAAAGCCTCATTGGAACGACTCAAGCCTCACAATTAAACGTTCGTTAATAATTAGAACTGTCTATCAATAGTATAGTCGGTATTACCATATAAAAAAAAAAACATATCAAAAGAACGTATATGTAGTTAACGAAACTGTGTGCAAGTAATTAAATCGAAATTTTTACGTACGATCTACAAGTGATCTGCCTACCACAGTGGACAAAGTCACTAAGTTTAGTGAATCCAATTGCAAGTAGAGTAGTCCAACTGTTCAGCTGGCACAGACTAGCTGGCATAGTAACTGACCCTAGTATGTACGTAACCCTATGTATAGTCTGGCCAAGCGTTGACTATCGTTCCGTGAATCCACTTCGTCGAGTAAGGTTTACGATCGTCCTCATCCTCTCGTCTGGATCCCGTGATCCCCTTTGGCCATCCACGGAGCCGCTTCACCCTGGAGACGGATTTTTGCTAAGTACCTACAAGTCTCTGTTGGATTCATAAAAGCGAAGACTGTCTGGAGGAGATCGGTGCCACGAGAGTGCTTTCAGCTCTTTCCTTGCAATTCCTTAGTTGCGTATCTGGGAATACAAATAAGTTACGGTAAATTTTATGCTTTTCTCGTGATAAGAACTTTTTAAGAGAACACAGATAACAGATCGTGCGGAGCTAGTTTATCATTCGCGAACGGGATGCGCTGGAGGCACAAATTAATTTTGGGAAAGAATTATGTGGTGAGCAGTCCTAAAGCGTGTGAAGACCTTTTTGAGATCTTCGAACACGTGTCCATCCGTGAGAACGCATGAGAATATTTTTGCGTGGCAACTCCATTTTACGACTTGCAGACTGCCTCGACGAACACCAAGAAGACACGCGTTGGTGAGGGTTAAAACTTTGTCCACCACTTTCATAACTCCCTTTTATTCACTACCTGGTCATTCTCCTGCGTTATCTCCATCTTCTTCTAACTACCGACTTCACTCCACGTCACACTACAGAGAGACCTTACGTGCACGTACGCACGCACGCCACGACGTTCAGTACCGTTCTGTACGTTAGTAACCACAGACGCACGTTCGTACGCACCCACCACACAGTGCCAAGTTTTATGCCGAACGTACACAAAAGCAATATGATAATAGACGACCCTTCGTATACACTGATACTGCAAGGCTACGTCTCCGAAGAGATGCTGAGGACTTGAGATTCCTCCACTGATTCGAGTGATTAAGATAGTTTCCTTTAGATTTCTTTCGATGACGTATCATTTTCCAGATTACGTGCATTGGCGTAGCCAGGAAGCGGCAGGGGTGGGCACGGCCCCCTCCGGAAAGCCCGGTGCCCCCCCTCCAGAAAAAAACGATCGAAAATTATTAAATTCAAATAATCGATTAATATTACAGATAATATTATCATATAAATAAAAATCAATTCAGTCGGTCGTGAAGCCGATTAAGGCATTTTACTGTTCATTTGCTGTAAGGGCCAAGTTCTCGGTTCGATTCCCGACCAACGATTTTATTTTTATTTTCTAAATTAAAATAGATTGAAGACTGGTATTATTTATTTGTAAGTTCATTGCAAGAAATAACCATTCAACTTATTTTAATTATAAAATAATCACAAATAAAAACGTCAATCGGAAATCGAACGCCGCAATTGTCGCACGTAATACCATCGGATGGCAAACTATTCGCACACTTATGTATATACATATGGACGAGGTGTGCACCGTGCACGGTGGTCGCGAGAACTATCTGGCTCTGATCTGCCGTGCGGCGGACGCCCGCGAACTTGATCTGACGAGTTGGCTACATGCTACGTACGACGGATGAATCTTTTTTGTTTTGTTTTTATTTCATAACAATATAATTTAATATTTGATATTAATGACACGGTTTTTGAATCTTGAAGCACAGAAACAGTTTTATACAGGTGAGTTAACATTTTAAGTTTTTGTTGTTGTAGTAATTTTTGTAGACCTTAGATATTCTATAATATCATATTCATATTTTACTTAACAGCCACATGAATTCTAAATCGATATTGAAAATAAATACAGGCGATTATAAAAAAAACTCACCCTCACGCAATTTACATTCATTGTTTAGCGCACAAACTTAATCTGGCGGTTGTTGATTCGTGCGAAAATGTTTCACTAGCAAGACATTTTTCAACGGCCTTGAAGCTTTGTATATCCACTTCTCACAACCTGGTCATCATGCCAGCCTAAAAAAAATACAAGACACTCTCGGAATTAATACCAACCGTGAAATGGGAGTCTAAGTACTACCAGATGGAGCTGTCGCTACGAAAACTGCAATTAAATTCGCTTTGGAAAAAGAGATCGATAATAACCGAGACAAGCACACAGTAGAAGCACTCGGATTGCTAACGATTATTACGAAACCAGAGTTTGTCGTCTCCTTACACACATTTCACTCAGTTCTCGGTATAGTGAATGTATTAAGTAAATTTTTCCAGACACAAAATGCAACTATTGGTCAGGCCAGTGATCTCGTAGCAAGTACTATAGGTACCTTTGAATCATGCAGGAATCAGTTTAAAATTTGGAGAGACATCGAACAGTTTGCTAAAAAGCAAGAGATTTCACTAGAACCTGTTAGAGTCTCAAAACGGAAACGTCAACAAAAGGACTTTTATGCTGATTGTGAGTCAACTGTGGGCAAAACCAATACATTAGATTTTCCGGCCGATACACAACCAGAAGACTATTGGAAGATCAACATTTACTACCAAGTAGTTGATAATATCATTGTAAATCTAAAACGCCGATTTGAAAATTTACCGTTAGCTCGTGCAGTTGACGCATTTTTAAAATTGGGTATGAAAAACGGAGAGGATTTCATCAAAAATTACAAAAAAATCTTAATAATTGATACTTCAGCCTTAGAAGCTGAAGCGATGGTAATGAAATACATGCTTCAATTTAAAAATGACGAAATCAATGCTGAAAATTTAAGAAAGCATATTAAAAAAGAGTACTGCCCAAACTTGTAAACGCGTGGCTTAGAAGCACAATGCTTCAGAAACGATTCTCTCATATGTCACTGTTCAACATAGAGAATGACGTTGTTAAAAAAAAATTCCAGCCGAAAAAGTGTTGAACCGATTTGCAGAAAGAATAGAAAACTAAGACTTATGTAATTGATTATCGTCTAAAAATAAAGTTCAAAGACTGGTAACTAGATTAAAGGACGGAGAACAATTAATTATTTTTTAACGTATTACCAAAGTTTGATATTAATGTTAATATAAACGTGTGATCAAAGCAAAGAGTGTCGTGTTTTATGCATATTACATGATTTATAATTATTATGTAAATTTTTTTAATAACAAACATGATTGTAAACAAAACCAGTTTTTTTGTCAAACCAGCCCCTCCTAGGCCTCCCACAGAAAAAAATGCTGGCTACGCCAATGATTACGTGTCACGCTATCCTTCTTGCAAATATACCAGACTAGAGAGACCACCGTACGACGAACTCTATTAGTTCACCGAATGACGTGCCAATAAAACCAACTTACAATGTATAAAGTTATTCATGACGAACGTACCACCCGAAGGTGGTTCTGCCATATAAAACAGTCAATTCAAACTTGAGTTTGTTCGTTTGTTGGGAATAACCCCGTATACCGTCTATCAAAATGGTATTCTTTATCTACGCCACCGTCAGCCGATGTTCCCTCTATCGACAGAGCGTGTCGCGTGCTCCTGTTTACATTCTCCGAGACAGTGTTACGCTTATAATCTTGAAATAGTCGCGTAAGGCTCCACCCCTGCGACGTGCGGTGCCCCACCGTGACTACAGACCTGGTGAACCTCTCAACCAATTGCAGAAGTTGCCACTTGCCGGGTACAGCCTCGAGGCGCCCTGTCACTGATGACGTAGAGGATGCGCGCGCGCGCGTCGTCCACGCTCACCTTCGTAGATGTAACCACAAAACCCCACGTACGTATTACGTTACACCAGTAGTCCCATCTTCCGAGCGATTCAATTGAAAATCTCCTTGGCATACGACGTGCCTACCGCTGTCACGAACTCTTTAAAACACAGACCGGCAACTGGCTAGAACTTCACATTTGGACGCGTCAGAATCAGATTCCGAGTCAGAGCCAGTAGTATGCTCCGCGTGAGGACTACTATTCGGTTGAGGTTCCCTGAACGTCCCCCCAGGAGCGCGCCACCGTCGCACGCGAATCGTACCCCCTCTCACTATAACTGTGCCTCACCTCTCCGTCGTGGGGCTGCCCCTCCATCGCCCCGAACCGCCAGGCCTTGCAGTAAGCGATCCTCCTCCCCGTCTCGCCCCACCGCCCCGCCACCTTCCTGGCGACCAACATGCATTTTGTCGGCGTGCCACTGCTACCAGTACTCTTAGTAAGTTACGGACTGCATACTGGTGAACATCGACGTACGTCTCCACGATTTTTGCCGGTCACACGCTGTCTCATTCCGGATAATTTTACCGTTCGCGTGGATTATACGTCTCTTCTGTTCTCGATCTCTTCTTTCCTTCTCCCTACCTACCACTTTCTTTAGTTAATCTCTGCGTCTGTGTTATCTCTGCGTCTCTTCTTGCATGCTTTTTTCAACCATGCTGTTATCACGTCTGTGCTGTCTTGCTACGTAGTGCTATGGAACGTTTATTCCTACTATACAAATACATCACTGACGCTTATGTATCGTGTGGTTCTATTTTGCCGGATATGTAAGTTCCGTTTGTGGTCAGAAGTAATAGCAGTGTGTACAGGCTTATATACGAGGAAAACTAATCACATAGTTGCATATTGACACGAGAGGATTTGTAATTGATTCTTATCGATTTGTCTCTCTGGATATTCTTGGTTGCTAATAAAATGAAGTGATAACGATTTTGTCATTGGACTTAACAACTTGTTATACGAATGTTATTAGTATTTATTGTGCGGTAGTGGTGCAGTGACTGATGAAAACTATGACTGTAATATCTTAGATTGAAGAAGGCTGATCTGAGTCAGATTGGCGATTCTTAAAAGCTTCTTGCTGGCACACGTGCTGAAGATCGAAAAAAAAGAAAAGAGGAATGGAAAAAAATAATAGTGCGCGGGGTTCAGCGTTCGTTCGATGACAACTCGTGATAAACGTCACGCATCCAACGATACGACTTGCTGATCATCATCTTCTGGAGGATCCCGATATATAGTGAGATAGAGTATATGTCGACTGTACAAGACTCGATTACGATTTGCCAAAAAAAATATATGATAACGTATTACAGTTAGCAATCCCATTTCATAATTCTCTATTTGAAACTATAGCAGAAACTACAGGATAGATCTATCCTTGTCAATCGTTCTACTTAGATCGTTGTGGATCAATTTTTTTTTGACGTTTTGGTGACAGTTTTTCACTTAGATCGATGATATTTATTATCCATCCATATTGGTAATTGTACTAGATTCATTGTTGGAGAATAGTGTTACGACGTTGAGAATATAGTTTGGTGGGAACAACATGGCGGCTTTTTACTTGCCTGGGACCTTTAATCTTTCCCGCGTGAACTACAATGTATTTGTCGGCACGATATGTATTGTAAATATTAAAAACTCGGGACTAAATTGAAGAATCAGTAAACTTTTTTGACATTTCATTTCTAAAATTACACGAATTACTTTATATTGATATTTTTTTTCATTCGTTGCCCATCGTGGCGGGTTGAACATTATTTGAATCTTGTTGAAACGACGAGGAATTGTTTTTCTTTTGGGACACACTCCCTATTTATTTTTACATTTCCAACACAAACTGAAGCCTGGTAATGTATTCGATTTTTCCTTGAGCCGTAAACAAAACTTTTAGTACATTTTTATATGTGTAGTTTAAAGAGTGTGGAAAAGTTTGATTCGGATGGGCTCTGCAGAATTACACTTGCTAATAAACTTTCGCGAAGGGGCGTTAGATACATCCCGCAAGAGTGTTTACGAATTAAAGCACGCGCGAGTATTTGTGGACTAAACAATGTTGCTGGCTCTAGGCCTAATACCATCCGACGGTGACTGCGGATAAGTGCAATCGCTTGATGCTTTCTCCAAGTTTAGCTTAGACGGCAGCGGCCAGATTGACAGAAGACGAATGAAACTTATTTTTAAAAAATAGACAAAAAAGCATTACGTTTAACAGATAAAAAACTGTCAGTAGCAACATCAAACACTTCAAAAATTTTTTTTTTCACCACAATACAAACAAAATATTTTACAATTTATTCCAGAATCAAGAACACTTGGTCCATCTCAAACTTTCCAAAAGCATTCCCATGAGGGTCGGGCTTCTTCGAGTACTCCTGAACGATACGGAACTTCAAAGGAAAAAGTTTTTTAAAAAACTCTTTAGTAAGATATGTGCAATAAATGACCGTGTAATGATGAAATGAATATCAAGAGTCTATGACAATGATAAAAGAGATTGTGTAAAAATTCAAAAATGTTGAACAATCGGGTTTAACCGAGTGACAAGTCGGTGAAGTGTCAATAAACGTATCCATAGATACTTATACGTATGCGCGGATACGGCTTAAGCTAGTGATAAAAATAATTCCAAGGATTGTGAATAGTGAAAATGGATCCCGGTGAAGATATATTATCCAATCGAATGGAGTCGAACGCTTCGTCGTCCTCGAATTCGACTCTGAGTCCGCGTACACCACCAAACTGTGCACGCTGTCGAAATCACAGGTTAAAGATTCCTCTCAAGGGTCACAAGAGGTACTGCAAGCACCGTTACTGCATATGCGAAAAGTGTCGACTGACTGCCGAGCGACAGAGGGTGATGGCTGCACAAACAGCCCTAAGGAGAGCACAGGCGCAGGACGAGGCCAGAGTTCGGGGACCGGAAGAGGTTAGTCTTTCCTTGTTCCTTAGGGAAGTGAGCTTGCTTAGAAATATACTATTCAAAAAGGATTGGTTGATCTTAATAGTGACTATTGCCAGCAGGTGGATCCAAGACCCCTAGCTGCAGAGGGAAATTGCTTATCATCGGTACCACAGCCGGCGAGAAGTCTGGAGGGTAGCTGCGACAGTAGCAGTGGAGATTCGCCCATCAGTAACCACGATAGCAACGGGATCCACAATGGTATAAGGGGTGTAGTTACTGTACCAGCCTCAAGGAAGATGCCACCACTGCATCCGCAACCTACGACTACGACACACGTACCCCAGTTACAACTTGGTAAGTCATCTGATCCATCTGTCAACTTATATCTACGCAGCGGTCCTGTACAATACAATAATAACAATACTGTCAAAAGAGAAAAATTGTTGGTCCTTTAAAAAGTTTTCGGCTACCGTTCATTCGTTGCTGTCAAGTAATGACTGAAGTTAAGCGCTGTGTACATATATATTACCGGTGTCAGGTGATCGCAACATCTGCACTTTCCATAATTTGGATTCGCAAGCCGAAGGCTCGAGTAACGTATGATTTTCGAGAAATTGAACATTCTTAAGAAGTTTCACGTAAGACCATTGCATGGAACATGTGTTAGAGTCAAAAAAGAAGGATATCGATGGAAATTCTAGACAATCTGTTTCGCATCCTGCATCACTCTTGTTCTTTGTTGCATCACGTGTATAATCTAAGGAATTGATAAACTGCTCACCAAGTACACGCGTGCACATCCACGTTGAGTCATGAAATACCGTAAGTTTATTTCTGTAAGCAGGATGTATATTTGTGTTTACCAACAGCGATGTTGTCAGAGATACACATTCGGAACGGATCTGTCCTACCTGTTGCATAGGATTCCTTGATTCCTCGGTGTCCTTGCGAAACTGGCTCCAACCTCCCAACCCCCTCTTGAGAGAAGCACGGAACAGCGGGAAAATTGAGAGGATCGTCTTAACCCCCTTGGTTCTATCAGACACGGAGAATGTGGGATTAATATTGTGAGAGGTCAATGCTTCGGGCTTCAACCCTTAACCTTGAAACTTTCTTCTCTAACCTTCTGGCTCTAGCCCTCAAGCCGCAACCCTGGACCCGTCATTAAATTCCCCTATATATTCTGCGAATGCGTTGAATCCCCTACCTTTTCTTATATTCTCACTGATACCTTCACCCTCGCAATTGAAATAAGGGTTCAAGATAGGAAGTTGCTTGATTCTTAGATTCCATATATTCCCACTGTATTCTTATGGTGGTTACGTGATATTTTATTTGACACTGTTAAGCCAAGCGTCTCAAATGACAGCGTTGACTGTTCCCAATGTCAGGAAATACCCATCTTGAGACTTGGGGGTATATTGCTGATCTTGCTTAAAAAAAAACATTAAGAGAATCGTGCATCGTTCTTCTGGTACCCATTTGGATGGAGATGTCTCTTTAGGTGGGATACATGCTGGAGGATCTAGTCTAATTGCAAGTGCACAAGACAGAGAGATACATATTAGGTAGAAAGAGAAATGAAGGAAGACGGGATGATGAAGACAGAGGGAAAATAAAAGGATGGAAGATCACGAATAACAGTACGAATTCCTTTATAGATCGGATCCCCGTGCACTTGGAATTCTTAGTCTCTTGTGTTTGTGTCTCTCTGTGTTTGGTTTTTTTTTTCAGTCTCCTGCGTCAACCGTGTTTTATATTACGTAAAACCATGGGAACGAAACGGATTACATATTTTTGTCCCGTGTTCTTGTACCATTTATGCAGAGAGTCTCGCTTCAGTCTGGATCCGATTTTGAAGAGATGCCCGAGTGATATTAAAAGAAGATAAGTCCAATGAAGGATACGTAATAGATCTTTTCTCATGGTGCAATGAAGTAATTTAAACAAATGATTCCACAGTCTCTCCTGGTGTGATTTCGACGTGTACTTATTCTCTTGGACAAAGGTAGTTGTTAACGGTATACGAGGAATTCGTGAGCGTCAAGACGCCGCCAGAACACAAGCAAAGAATCCACGAGCATCGCAGTCGAGACTCTGCCAATATGGCCGACTGTGACGCTTATGTCAGTTCCCGTGGCTTTTACTGTTTTACATCAGCATACACTAGGGGTCTGATATTCTTGGCTTTGCTTGCTCGCTTGCTCTGGGCCTTATAATGACGCGAAATAATTATAGAATAAATAATAATTGCGAGATAGTGGGACCTCCTTCGATGCGAGAAAGAAAGACAAAGAACAAAGCATTGCATTCATCCTCTTCCGTGGAAGGAACGTT
This sequence comes from Trachelus tabidus, assembly GCA_030142655.1. NCBI lineage: Eukaryota > Metazoa > Arthropoda > Insecta > Hymenoptera > Cephidae > Trachelus > Trachelus tabidus. Next base: position 1,789,619 of record JARQTI010000396.1, on the reverse strand, counting down.
GACGCCATTTGCCGTTTTGTCGTTTCTCATTTGTCGTTAAAACGTTCAAACGATCGAACGAACGTGGAGGAATACCTCTGAACAAACCCGTCCCTGTACGTAATCCTCGTGGTCTTATCGTTACTGCTGATTATATTCTCTGAGATATTTCATTTTTCATCTGGTTGTAACGATCCACGTCATTAATTTTTCTTCTACTTGATTTTCATTCCTGCCCTTTTTCTTTCCGGTTACACCCGCCGAAGTCACTCGGTACAATCTTCTTCCGTCGCTGCATCCCGTCGAACGTGTCTCTGTTACGAGATTCGTTTATTTTTCTTGAAAATTCGCCGCGTTTCCTAACGGGACAGTCGCGTCGCTTCGCCGCAACCGAGTTTCGACGAAATTCAAGCCACTCTTTCGCTTCACAACACGGCCGAATGTTAACCCTGCTTTTACGAGGCACCCTATTGGCCAGCGGGACATTCGAAGCCGGCTAATATAATACCAACTTATAACTAAAGCCGAAACCTAGGAGCAGCGACTGGATTTTACGAGCGAGTTCGCTTGAAAATTATCGTTATTTTACTTTCCTTTAGTGAAATAGTCTCTCTTTGTGGATCGCATGCATTATACCTATATCGTCATCTTAATTATTCGGTTAGACTCCGTGATTTCATTCTCCCTTCGTTTTCCTTGTTGCATTCCGAGAATCCTTTGTCCTCCTTGCCGTATCTCTTTTTTTTTTACCGAGGTTAGAGTCTTCGGTTGTTATCTTATCTATTAATTTTTTTTTTCATTAATCGAACGAATCTTTCGGACCGTTTCCATTGCATTTTTAAGATTCAAGCTTTTCAACGAATGATATTGGTTTATGGGATTATTGCCGACTGATAGCAATATCAAAGTGAAGCAATGTGACATCAGCGGCAAATACGGGATACGGGATAGGGAAAGTGTAATGGGGATAGGGAGAGGGGATGCACTGGGTGCGGATCGCGAGCCTGGACCAAGGGTGATTATACGAGTAATGGGGTTGTAAAGTCGGCTTTACGAGCTTGCATTTCGAGGCATTGAGTGCGGCTTTTAATAACCTATCACTCGTCATTACGCGCCGGCAGACTTTGCTCGCGAAAACTTCGTTCTACCTGCCGGTTTTACTTCCACGCACGAATGCACCATTAATGCTTATCCTTTATCTTTGTAATCCTTCAGTACGAGCGGTCATCTTCTGGTCATCGCTACGTATCACGTGTGGAGCCAATGTCTTAGCTGCATTTTTTCTTTTAGTTTACTTTTCCATTTTTTCACATCTCTTTTGGATATTGATGCTCTTGCGAAATGTATTTTTTTTTTTTCATGGATATGGGTAATATTTGACTCAGGGTTGTGAAAAAAAATTTTTTCATTTAAATTGAAGAAAAACGTATATAACCTTAAACGGTCCGGAAATTTCTCTTTGTCGCAGTACCGCTAACGCACATTGGTTTCACGCTACTTTTTCGGCTGACTTTTACGGCGTCAAGTCGGCCGCTTTTCGGAATGTCACTTAACAGGAGCCACCCTTGTTACTAGACGCGTCGGAGAAGTCATTTCGGGTCGCGTGGCACTGGGGGTTGGTTTTACGATTCTCGAGGGTTCATCGGGTTACTGGGATAGTCCTTTCGTCTTGGCCATCTCTTTTCTCTCCTTTTTCCGTCTATCCACTTTTCTTTCGCTCCCCTTCATTCACCCTGGGACCCTTACACGAGCGATGCATTTTTTAACGCAATTCCTGATTTTCCTAGGAACATTTTCTACCTTTCCCCCCGCCCCGTACCCTCCCACTGACACAACTCCATTTATTCATGCATCAAAAACGATCAATAGAGTCATTACACTCGGCAGAATCTATCCTTTATTTAAGATAGTTCTCGTGTGGATAACGGAGAATCATCCGCCACAACCCCACGATATAGATGGTGGTGGTGGAGAGTAAGGGGGGGGGGGGAGTTTAGAAGTGAAAAAACAGGTGAATTTTGATAGTTGGGGGGGGGAGGGGAAGATTCCCATCTGGAAATGTAAATAATTATTATTATTATCAGTCATCAAGACTCTTCACCTTCAAGATTCTATATCTGGGACTTTTGTCGCAGGCAATTTATATCAATTTCTTAATCGTTCATAGTAAATCTTATCTTTCCTTATGACTTGTACGTACAAACTTCATTGTCACTGCTGGCATGGTTGCGATTAGCTCAATGTGGATAAGGGATAAGAATTAATAATTGAATTGTAATACATCCCGTTCCTTGCGTCTAATTATGTGAGACTCTCGTGGTGGGGCTGCACTTCTTGTGAATACGGCACTGAGCGAGCGGCGGCTGCTCGGAATTCTAGTAATTTTCAACAAGGTCGCAAGCCGCGATGTTTCTCCACGTGACTTTAGCTATTTGCGCAATTGCGATCGCTTAGATGCGAGCCGGCCCTGTGGAACATTCTTGATCCTCGATTATATTAATACATTTTGCTCGTACGTATAAAACACGTGGCATTGTTACTTTTTTCACGTTAGGTGCATTTGTTACGTAGTAACAATTATTCATTAATGCGTCAAAGTTGCGTTATGCATGGTAATTGATAGATTTATGTTTTGCCCAGATTTCTTCTCTTTTTCTTTTTTCTTAGACTCTATAACGAGACTCAATAAATTTTATTAATTTTTTTTTTATTAATTCTCTTAAATGTCCGTTCTATCGGTGCATTTAAATTGCATGGATGCTCATTAGCAATGGTTACATTGCTGGTATTATAATACATGCGTGGTTACGCAAATACGGCAATTAACATTAATGCATTTTTGTAGAAGCTACTACAATGTACAGTGGCGCTGCCGTTTTGTATTTTTATTTTATAGTTTTCGCTGGAGTAAGTATATAGATATATATACAGGGGGTCCCATTTCAACTTAGACAGTGGAATATCTCGAAAACAGGGAGTTTTCGTAAAAAATGTTTGAGACAAAAGTTGTCGGGCGCGAAGGGGGTCATCTAGTGAGATACCTGTATTTTTAGCCTGGGGCCTGTGTTGGGCCCTGTGAGGCCCAAGTCCATTTTTTAAAATGGGAACGCCTATTTTTTATTGCGAGTTCGTGTTGTATGAAAAAAAATAAAAAAGTTTTGTTCTTGATCATTTTTCGATAACCCCCCTGCAACAGTAGTAAAAGGGTCCGTGAAATTGAATTTTGACATTTTGATAATCTGACTACATTGAAGCTACAGAATGCTACTGTGGCCAATCAAGGCAAGATCAACGTATAATTTTGACAGGTAAAGACAAGATCTATTCAAAGATTAGGTCACTCTAGGCAAGATTACTTCTTTTTTTTGGGCAAAGGAACTCAGTTTTAACACTATCCTTCCGGCGACACCACACTGGTGTCGTGCGCGAAGTATCGCTCAATGTCAGAATTCAACTTCATTGACCTTTTTACTACTGTTGCAGGGGGTTTATCGGAAAATGATCAAGAACAAAACTTTTTTATTTTTTTTTTTCATACAACACGAATCTGCAATAAAAAATAGGCGTTCCCATTTAAAAAAATGGACTTGGGCCTCACAGGGCCCAACATAGGCCCCAGGCTAAAAATTCAGGTACCTCGCTAGATGGCCCCCTTCGATCCCGACAACTTTTGTCTCAAACATTTTTTACGAAAACTCTGTTTTCGAGATATTCCACTGTCTAAGTTAAAATGGGACACCCTGTATATATCTATATACGATATATATATATATATATAATATATATTATATATAATGAAATTCTCTCGAATTTTAGGAAAGGCAATGGCAGGTCCAATTTAAAATACTGAAGTACTGTCGAATCTCGAATCTCTCAAGACTCGATCCTGGTCGTGTCACGGCCGTAGGAAAATCTCAAGAGCGAAGCACTGGGCACGTTTTCGCTTAGCCATTTCGTCGACTCGGGTTCAAAGTTCACCTGAGCAGTATCAATATAGCTCTTTGAAGTTAATCAGCTACACGATAGGAAATAGTACATTTCACGAAGTGGATAGATAAATCGATAACTTCGGAACATCTGATAGGTTATAGATTACCAACAGTAATATAATATATATATATATATATACCCTGTCCTATAATCCCATATCGATTTCTAAACACAAACAATTTAAAAAAATTCATTCTTTTTTAACCACACAAAAACTCCCGATGAATCATCAGTGACATCATCTCTTGAATTAAAGAAGCATCCCCATAGGTTCTCGCGATCATCGACTTCACAGTCGCGGGTCGTGTTGAACGATGCGAGAGTTATGTTCCACCCCGTAGAGAACAGTGTGAGTGACCCTTTAAGACCGTGGTACTTAAACTTGGATGGAATATCGAGTTGGTAAATGAAATATGGAGAAGTCATATGGCTTTGTCATAGATGGATTTGTGTTACAGGACTCATCATTGGTTATAACTAATATATATGTTATGGGAAACCATAGAAGGCGTGCGACGTGCTACTTGTTTTATACATATATATTTACACACACGCGCGCGCGCGCGCATGAATTCTCGCAATGCAAAATGACTACTGATTGGTAGCGACGCGTCAAGCGGTACCAGGACTCCTCCTGCCGTTTGACGATCGTTCGTGAGTCGCTCGCGAATTGCACTTTATCGAAACTTGCCCTGAGGGAGGTCGACGATCTTTACGACGAATATAGAAACATAAGGATTCTTAGTTGTATCCTGGTAGAAGATGATATTTCCGTTCTGCTATATATACACATACACGTGTATATATATATATACGAACTTATTTACCGATCTATTCGCAGAATGATCGCTGGTATTTTAAGGGATGCTGGTTGTGGTGGTGGTTGCTTAAGAAGCGGTACACAGGGGTTGGGTTACCAAGAGGGTGGATAGTAAAGTCGTTCAGTCACAGTCTAGCGAACCGAGCCGGTCATGTCGCGCGGATTTTACGAGCTACGGGGTTAAATGATCTGTCACCTTTTCCACCCTCCTCTCTGGATTCAACTCACCCTTATACTTGGGCCCGATTAGAAAAATATCGTAAAAAGAAAGGTCCACCTACGGTTCGTCGACTTTCGATTTATAGATCGATTTCGTTAATTGTCATACGACTCCCATATCGCTGCTACCGCTACAAGTATATCAGCACGAGATTGTTTATCTTGTATTTTGTATGAGAAGTAATTGTTGGAAAATTTTTCAAAAAATTTTTTAACGCCGATTTCGACTCCGATGCAAAAGAGTCATTGCTGATTCGCAGTGTTTTATCGTCGGTACAGTTGATAGCTTACCAGTCGACCAAAGGGATGATTCCTTGAGGGTGGCGGGACTAGTAGTGTCTTACTTGTGGACGAGTTGACAGGAGGAAACTTTACTGCTTCCGAAACGTCGTATCTCGTAAAAGCCAGCGACGAACGATCTATTCCTTTATGCTACTCGCGCATCCCCTCCATCCGAATGTCAGTCTCAAACCTCCTGATCGTGGGATTTCCGTATTTGTGTTTATTTAGAAGAAAAAAAATACGTCAAATACTTGGAAAAAAAAATCGAATCGTCGATTTGCAAATAAGTCCGAAATATCGATTCATAATTTATTTGTTCCCAAAAAAAATAATCGACGGTCGTACCTCTCGTTTCATAGGAATATACGTGCTCGGTACGCGTTGACCATCCCTCCCCGCTTTAACCACCCCTTTGGAAAGTCATCCCCTCCCGCTGATAAAAGCCCACGCCAGAGAGCAAGGACGATCTCGGTGTCGATTTCGCGCACGACAAGGGTATCGTGTCGAAAAACGGGCGACAGGATCCCCCGGGTCCCTCGTATGATGACGGACAGAGCCGATCGTTGCGAACGCACGTGTCTCTGTGTGACCGGTCGTCTCTGTAACGCGAATCCCTTGGGCAATCCTAAAATTTCTTCGTCATCGCATTTCGCGTTTCCATTTGACGTCGATCCAGCCGCCGGTATCTATATCAACTCCGCTTTGCGCACGACTCGAGAATCGAAGTGCATGATATTGCATAGGGATATCTCTACGTATACACATGCGTATGCATCTATACGAAACCATACTCTGGTAACGACTGTATCGCTCATTGTCTACGGTAAACGCGCGGGAGTAAATAATTCAAATAATTAATTTGACAAACATAAACAATATCAATTTCGTTCCATTCGTATCAGGCCCAATGTGTAACATAACGTTAAGAGATTACGAGCGGTCACTCTGGACGCGAGATCTCGTAACGCTAAGAAATAATTCTCATCTGTATACACTGCGTTCGTAATAATAATTTAGTAAGTAAGCGAATGGCTCGCGTATCGCTTAGCACAACGAGCCACTTACTTATCCAAACAGTAGGATGACATTAACGCGTGATTATTCCGGCGACTTCAACAACGTTATCGCTCTTCCTCGACAGGTGGTCCACATTCTCTTCTTTCTTATCTCTGACTGTCACGCGAGAACTTTCCGGACGGTGGGGTCCTCCCTGTATGATAGGAGAAGTGCGGGGAGGGGGGTGGGTGGGTGTAACAAGCGTGCTTATTCGCAGGACAGAGTCGGTTGTCATTGTGTATTGACTGTGGTAAATATGTATACCTGTGGCACATTGGCATATTGCGTATGGCGATAAGGAGAAAGAGGGTTAGAGGAGAAAGAAAGAGAGAGAGAGAAGAAACGAAGGGCCCAACCAAAATAAATGAGCAAGAGTAAATCAGTGAACGTATGAGTAACCCACTCACTTCCGTCGGATTGTATTATGGGCTTCCGAGAATCGACACGGTACCAACAGCCACAACGTAGCCACAATATTATGCCACAGTACCCTTAGCCATGTTTACGACTGGCCAGTGAACTCGCGAGCCACCTTCGTTGGGGAAACGCAGCCAATCGTTAGATTGCCAAAGAAGAAATAGGTGGGAAAGAAAAAGAGCCGAGAAAATGGGTGCTACGTTAAGCGGATTGTTTAATTGAAATTTTTCTTCGTTCGAAGTGCGGCCATTCTTACTCTCTCGCTTCTTTGGTATTTATGCGGACTTTGTGGAATATGTCGACAGCATGTACGGCCGTTCGATCCTGCTGGTGGGATTGAAGTATGTATATGTGGTCTTTCCTCTTTTCTTTTTGACAGTTCACGTATAACGACGAAAGGGCAAGCCATTTGACGCGCATGCGCGGTAACGTGTTTTTTTTTTTTTTGGTATGCGTTTACTTTGACTACCGTTATCGACTGGCCAAACGTGTAACTTCAGGGTGCGCGTATTTCCTCGAAGGGACTTATCAAGGCGATTGAGAATTGTTTGTTTTAACGTACGTGTCAGCCAGGACTACGTCGACGTAGCAACAGGAGTACGTCGTACCGTGCCGAGACTTGCGATACGTACAACATGCTTAAGCTTCTTGCTAAAGAGGCCTTTGGACGGACAAACTTGCCCAGTAGCGATTCCTTCGTGATTATTGCGTAATGCATCACGTTTCGTGATAAGAAAGCGTCGTGCACGTACTTGTTGACTTATTGCCTAGCAACAGAGCTCGCGAGATTATGATGCATTGGTTAAGTCCGTGCACAAACTTTTACAGTGTTTTTGATAATGAATCGTCCGTTTTCGTATTGTCAGTGTAATCGTCGGGAAAAGATATTTGATGTTAATTTTGTTTTATTTCATTATATATATATATACACGCATATATTCTAGGGTGTCTGGCTAGCGTCGTCACTATATGAGGATTCCTTCGTCTTCCTATGGCAGCTCTCATATGCGGACGTACCGAGTCTACGTACTAGGACGGCGACGGAGGGCAGTAAAACGGAACTACAGTAGTAGACGAATAAAAGCCCGAGGAGCAGAATAAATTACGCTGCTCCAGGATCCGTACCGATATCTATTACTCAATCTTTTTATTAGCCTCCTTCCTCGTCTCGCTCACTCTGTCTCACTCTTTCTTAGGTTCTGATGCAGGCGCGACACTCTTTTACTCTGACTTGCTTCCCTTCTCGACGGGTATGCCGCGATTGTTTCGGTACTAGAATGGGACGATGTATAGTTTCGTGTGTTGCGACTGATATACTTTTGTGAATAAACGAGCAACTTGCTTTATAATATTACAGTGCAATGGCGTAGACATTTAATATTTATTGGAATATAATATCAGAGTCTGACGACAGCGGGTAACAAATTCAAATTTAAACGATCGATGCGTCGTCGTCCTCGTCGTGATCGCAGGTGTCGATATATATACTGGCGATGTATCAGGGGGCAAATAGAGGATCTTCACTTTACGATTGCATATGGGCTGCTCGCCATACGCGTGACGTCACTTGCACTTCATATCATCATCGAATCATTCATTCTTCACACGAGCCATAGGTACACGTGTTTTATGCCGTTATTGTATTTTTACGAGAGGAGTGATTAAAAAAAAATTGTGTTTTATTAATTCTCTCGAACTTCCTGTATAGCCGTATCTGCAGCTGCGGAGGATCTGTCAGTGACTTAGAGAGACGTCTGGTTAATGTCGAAGATCGATCGATTGCTTACAGTCTGATTTAATATGGCGCGACGTGTTTGTCATTGAATAATCATTTAATTAGCGGCCGTCGAACGATTTGTTGCTATAAACATTGTTCAAGTGGTTAATTAATACGTTAGGAGAATCGAGGAACGACAGGAGGTTCTTTCTTTGCTTACGTTCGGAGCACCGATGTCTAAACGATATTTTTCGACTAATCATCGGGACAGGATGCCACGTGGTGTGGTTCGAACTGTCATGCGAAATTCTATATATTTTCCGTGACATAATTTATATATCAGTACAATTGACGGGGTTGGTAAAGACGTCAGACATATGGGTGTAGCAATGGGAATTTTTTTTTTCTTTCTTTCAATAAACGCAAATTCTCCTGTCGTCGGCTTTGTTGCATCCCGCCTCCTCTTCCTCCCTCCAGCTGGCACTTATGGTAAGGTCCGTCGCGGCGGACTTACGACTATCAACTCGAAAGTGTAAAATGGCGGCGGTCGGGCAGACTCGAGGCGCTTTCATGGAACAGGCATATATATGTATGCATACACACACACGCATACGCACGCACACGCACACACATGTGAAATCCAATGAAAGACTATTTGCTGTGCATCGAGTTTCTTTTTTTCTTTATATTATTTCCTTTCAACCCCTCTGCCGTAACCACCACCCTTTGGCCATTCTGTATCCCCCTGGCTTCGAGCCAGTGACTGTCTTTGCCCATTGGAAGTTTCTTTTTATACCGTTCCTCCCTTCCATTGCGTAAGACACCCTTCAACCCACGTTTCACCTGCATTAGACAGCACGTAGACTGGAACGTAGCTATACCATTGGTACACGTGAGAATGACGCCTGATGTCGTCGACGCACCTGCTATCCCGTAAGTTTCCTATCTCTCTCGGGCCCTTGTCTAGTAGTGGAGGCCATTTCCGTTTTAAAAACGGTTTGGAGCCCTCGGGGCGGAGCCATGCGCGCCGCTCGACTCCCATTGGCTAACGTAATGTCTAATATATCATGTCTTAATGGCTGGGAAAGTATTGCCATCGGTGAATGGGATGCCTGTCGTATATCGTTCTGATATTGGTCAGTTATTTTACACGAATTTCGTGCTTTCGACCATTGGATGCGATCGTGTTGATTTTTGTAAATTTTTTTCTTTTTTTTCAATTCTCGATTTAATCGGATTTATCATTACGGAAATATGCAATTGTTAGACAATACTTTACGTATTTAATCCCCACCCTGCGCGTTGGACGCTCGTGGGAGCGCTTACGTTGGACTCAATAGAAAATAACTATGTCATTGTCGCCATGTTGGATTTACCCTCGCTTGGACGCCAGGTTGTGCTGGTGGTTTTCTTCGTTTCGTGGCCTTACGAGAATTTTTGGTCTTTCACTTTACAGGTGAGAACGTCGAGGTCCTATTGGAATACAGTACCAAACTTCTCGAGAGATTTCGATATTCTTGGGAGATGATGCCACTGATGTACGTCATCCTCAAGGACGCTAAGGCGGACCTCGAGGAGGCTACTAGACGCATCGCCGAGGGTGAGTCTTTTTTTTTTTTGGGTATTTATTTGATTTATTTTACAGTTTTTTCGTATCGATATTTTTCATTTTTTAGTAAATTCTTAATATATTTGTATATATTCGCTTCTTTTTTGATTATTTATTTTTATTTGTAATCCCATACTGTTGCACGTACAGCGCGCGTATAGTAGGGGGTGTGTAAAAAAAGCGCGTTTACGTTTCATACAAAACGACGGACTTTCGGAAATTCGAACGTTTTTCAATCAATCGAACGACCATTCGTAGTACGCTGATTCTATTGATTTTTCACACCCTCGCTATCAGCTGCATCCAATTTTTATAAAATATTTTAATTACACAGCTCTAAACCTAATGTACATATGGATTTTCTTTTTTCTCTAGCGGTGGACGTCTTTCATCTTAAATTAACTTATTCGACGATGATTATCTAATTTCATTGAATTATTTTTCGTGAGAAAATAGTTGCGCGATCGATGATGCCTCGTCGCACTTATTAAAAATTGTCGCTCTTCTTCAGGTAATAATTTATAAGCTATTGGAATATTGGACCTGTTCAGTATTTTACGGCATTGAAAGATCTATCGATGATCATTTTTCGAGGATAATTTTTTTCTTGGATACACCGTTTTGTTTTTTATCATTAACTCAGCACACGAAGATCTTACGCATGCCGATGCACCAGTTAATCGTCGAATTTTCGAAGATCACGATAATCAACGCTGGAAGATAAAATTTTACAAGGATTCGACACTGAAGATCCTTAAGCCCGATTCACACGTCGGCCGAGCGAAGGAAGACGAAGCAATTTTATTAATAATTTATTCTTCGCAATGAGCTTCCGACCATAAAACAAGAATGGAAGCTTCGTTTGACTTAGTCGTGATGTGGATCAACCTTTGCAGCACGAGTCCTGAAGATCTCACCTACGGAAGATTCTCCACCGGAAGAGTCGATCTACGCTAGATCTTATAAATGTGCGACATATAAATTAACGACATAGAATAAAATTTTAACGATCGTCGCTCATTGAAAACTACACGATTCGTTGAAACGGCACGAAGTTTCTGGCTCGCTGAGTTGCATTATGAAAAAATAAAAGTAACGAAAAGGAAGAAGAAGCGAAGAAAGAAACACCCGAAGATCCAGAACAGTTCGTATAATGAAAACTGGCACTGTTCGTGACCGGAAGTGGCGGGACCCAAGAAGTGACAAAAGGTAGGGACTAACCAAGTGCGAGGAGCAAACGAAATAAAGAATCGGATGTCTCGCCAAATGAATGGCAAAGTATCGGGGCAGTGTAGCAAAATTACATTCGCCAGTTTTACGTATGACGTAACGCTTCCTGGACGATTTGGTTTTTTTTTCTGTAAATTAAATGAAAAGAAAGCAATTTTGGGCGCGTACGTAAATTCAGTAACACTTACATGAATCCGTGAACACGTATCACGAAGCTGAAAATATCTCGCTGAGTCTTAGCCACAAATGCCACATGAATCCTGGTCCACGTATCCTTTCCCTCGGTATTTCCGCAATTATTATGTAGACATAAAGTCACATAGTAATTCGTGGCTTACGAGGTCTCCTCGGCTGGTATACCTCAACGTATTTGGGCAGGCGGCCAGCTTCCCGAAATTGCACTTGCGGATTGGCATTTATTTGGCCAAGGCCACCTAATCGTGTCTCCTAATCATCGTTGGACCGTAGTATCGTTTGGCGATTGAAAATCGTCTCAACGTCTTCGTTGAGATCGCAATTAAAATTTTATTAAAATTCAATGACATGATTAATCACAAAAATAATTTTTCGCACACGGACAAGGTATTATTCTGGCAACCATGAGAAAGGGGTGAAAGGAGTAACGTGTAGAAAAAAAAGATGAAAAAAGAATTAGGTTCGCTGTTGCCGTTCTACGAAGCTTCGAAAGGCGTCACGTGAGCCTCGTAAATGAATGCCAGATAGCTGACTGGTGTAAAATGGGAGAATGTGAGAGTCGGTGGGATATATAGTAAAAATAAGTACTGCGTATCTATACGATGATCTGTCATGTCGAGACGAAACGGTAGGCAAGAGCCACGCGAGCCAAACATAAAACTTTTATATACGAGAGTCGTTCGGATGTGAGGGTCTACTAATTTGCAAAAATTATTCGCTCGCTAATACCGGCTGAGAAAAAATTTACCTATTTCTTGGACTGTTTACATTGAAGGTACTTTGGTTTTTCTGTTTATATTACACCGTTTTATAACAGTCACGGTGGGAAATTGTTTTTCAATATTTCATACGGTGGAAACAACATAAGACACGTGCTCATTCCGAAACGTCATTTGAATGAACAGGCGCGAAAGGGGGCTGTCATTTAATTTGATAGGTTGCTGACTACCTGACTATAGTCACTCCAAGCGTCATTATAAAACATTTAAGTTCGTCTACACCCCATTCGTCGAAACTCTGTATAGCTTGAATTCAAGAGTCGAGGCGATAATACAAGCTCGGTTCTGACTCGCGCGAAAGATCAATAGGATCCATAAGAAAATCGATTGCCAATACAGAGTATAGATCTTATAAAAATATTCGCTTCGATCGATCCTTATCGATATTTCTCATTGTCGGGCAATTACATTGCCTGGAATCAGGCCGGTATACACTGATGCTACAAAGCCACGACCGTCGATAATCCATATCAGCTTACACCGATACAATCTAAACTCAGATGTCAATAATATGGGTGGCTCTCTTTATTGTTATATTTATCAGGTTAATCTTGTAGTTAATTACCTTATCTTACTGTTAACATGTATCGAGAGGATGAGGAGGAATTGATGTTAAAACGCGTTCCGAGTGACAGAAGAAAATAGAGAAGCGGGATACTTCGAGGTGAACGAGTAAAAAACAAAACTTAGTAGTATGGGATCCAGTGCTTATACAGAAAAAAAGTGCGAATACCGTCAAGTTTACCCCTTAGGCGAATCCGCATGGTGGCTACCTGAGAAATGTTATCCCGTATAGATTATCGATCGACCTTCTACATTGTAGCGAAAGCAACACACGCAACAAGGTGCATTCGTCTTTTAGACATAATACGAGTCTGCTGGTCTATCAGTGTGCCGTATGTGATCCTACACCTATGGATATGATAAACTCGTTTGATACAGGTGATGAGTGATATACAGGGTGTACAGGTAGCTTGTGCTGATGGTGAACGCTGTGTTAAAATATGCATATGTTCCTTACACACGGGTTAGCTTAGGTTAAGAAACGTAAGCAAATTCTAAGGTCTTTACAGTAGATAATGGATACTTCAGTGTTGCTAATAGTAATTACTTTCACATGTCTATACATATAAGCACAAATTACACGCGATAGAAATATTATATCGACGAAGAATTATGGGGCTTGATTAACGATAGTAGATATCAGTTATGTCGGTAGCAATTGGAATTACTTTTTTTCTAGGTTAGAATACCTCCGATCTACCGTGCCTGAGATATTGGGAGTATACGATTTGTCTGAGATTTCTATTGATTGTGAGGAATTTGGGAAATTCCTTTTTTTGTACCTTGTGGTTTCTCGCTTTATTGCTTTCGTAAGTTATTCGAACACGGTCAGGACGATTCTGGCAGTTCGCTCTGTGTGGTTAAATGGGGTAGGGAGATGGATGACGGACGTGAGAACTTGAGAACGATCGCTGATAAAGGAAACGATTAGCGGTAATTGGTACTTTGACGAGCACAACGAGATCTGCTTCTGGAGCAGCATTCTCCAAGTGTCACGCGAACATTTTCGAATTAATCTGGAGATCGTTACCAAGATGCTTGTTTTTCATGGTATCAGATAAGATGGCGTGTAGCGGTGGAGAACCACCTGCCGAAAATGACTAATCATCGAGAAAGAATAAAAAACTGTTCCTTAGCCCTTCGGGTGCGACTGAACGCCGCGTCATAAGAATCATTTTGAAGCGGTCGGCTGAAGCTTTGAACGTTTAAAAGTTGAAAAAAGAATTTGAAATAAAGAATTTTTTAAATTTTTTCAAATTTTTTTTTAAATTGTTTTTTAACCCTTTAGAAACCACAATGACGCCGGAGGCTCGTTTTCTCGAATTTTTCAATTTTCACTAACGGAAAGTCAGGACTCCGAATAGTAAAGTAATAGAACTTTGAGCCAGATGTGAGCTACAGGTATAGTATGTAGTGAAGAAAAAATTGGATTTTCCTTATGAAATTACATATCATGGCCACAACGTTTCCTGCGATAACTCGTTGGTCGCTTCGACGCGCGATAGTTAAAAAGTTACAAGCGTAGTATTATTATCACGTATATAGACGATATCGATGTTATTGAATTCGACTATCCAGATTTGCATGGGGTTTTGTCACTAAGGACACCATCGGCACCACAGCACTTGTAGCCACACCCGGTTTGATGCCGTTATGAGGGGTTAAGCTATAGTTGATATTATTGCTGTATTGAATTATGGTCAATTGTCGTTTCTTTATTTTTGTATCTTATATTTTTAGGTTCTTATAATAAATATATATGTAGATTGTATACACGATAGACAAGATAAGTATAAGTAGATCGAATGGTACCTTGTTCGGATTCAGATTTAACAGAGTAGCAAGCGTTGGCAAGTAGGAAACAAGCGTATTGTGAATAAGACTTCAGGCTTCGTTCAGTTTTATGTAATGCTTAGTATTTATCTCGAGTACAAAAGTCATTGCTACGAGTTAAAGGCTAGTACAAAGTAGAGGTCAAATAGGGGTAAAATATATGTCACTTATCATGTAAAAATTAATGCAGACGACTAAACAATTTTAAACTTGGAAATACGCGAACCCGTATATTTTTTACAACACATGATATAATTACTTAACAAGGCAGTTACATGGCAATCAACACAGCCATCGTTACGGTGCCACTTTTCCACCGATCCGCCTCTTTTCTTTTTTACGCCTATCTTACGGACCCCTATATTTAAAAAAAATACTTTTTCTCGTCCAATTTTCACGTCCTCGCAATTTCACATTTCGCACTGTACCCATCATCCGTGTATGTAATAGGAACCAATGATTTAAATGATCTTGAATTTTTAACAAAAAAAAAGTGGGGAGAAACTCACAAGACCCGCATCATCGGATTGAGTGCACAAGAAAATTGACTTCTTAAAAAGGAATGTAGTACAGGCTGTATCTTAGACAAAATTGATACCCACACGTTACGTATTTTCTAAAGTGTTAATTGATTGTCCGTGCGGCGTCGTATTACTCAAACGTCAACCGGTCTCTGTCCTACGTCTGTAATTACGAGCTGCTCGACACGCTAGAATGAGATTCGCAATGTGCATACGTTTGCCTCTGCGCATGCGCACTTGTGCTCTTTACGTTCAACGTACGTGTACGGGTGTACATGACGCAGGTACGTTAGGTAGTGCTGGCGCAATAACAGTACACGGTGATATTTTATTTTTCACTTTTTTACCTCCTTTTCTTCACGCCTCACCTCCCTTCTCCTAATGTAACTGTGGTTCAGGCATTATGACATACGACACTACAAACCTTTGTCACAATTGCAAAGGCCGTCATGACGCTTCTTCGGTCTTCGCTGCTAATAATTGAATCGAACGTACGCATACGGACGCGCGCGTGCGCGTAAAAAAGTTTTAGAAAAGTCGAAGAAAAAAGTTACATTACACGTGTGATATATATTATGTGTTGGGCCAATGCGGGAGGAGGCCAGAGGGCTATGTGTATCATTCATACTGATATAGGTTAACGCCTTATGATATACTGCACCAGCGGTCACCAACGGACTGCAAGGTTACGTACACTGAGCGACGTTAATGGCGTCCCGGAGAGAATTTGGGGAACAGTGGCAAAGCGAGAGAGTAAGGCGGCTAGCAACCTGAAAGCAAGCCAGGCCGGAGCGTAACGGGGGTAGCCTTTTCCCCAGGCTCGGGACGCCATTTTTGTCACGAGTCGGAGGAGTCCCGCATAAGAGCGTCGTTCTCGCTCGTGGCGACGATTTCCTATAAACCCTCTCAATCGTTAGTGGTGGCGCTGCGGGTCCCTCTAGCGCGTATAAGAATGTCTCGCTCACGCGCTCGCACCTTGCCTATAAGAGCGTCTCGCTTCGACTCATAGCTACAGGAAGCCGTCGCTAGGAGCGAGGAAGACACTCTTATGCGAGACTCCTCCAACTCGCGACATAAATGGCGTCCCGAGCCAGGGGGAAAGGCTACCTCCACTACGCTCTGGCCTGGCTTGCTTCTAGGCTGATGTCCGCCCCCCCTCTTCTTTTGCCACTGTTTCCCTAACTTCTCTCTGTGCTGTGCCTAGCAACATGCGTCAGTAAAATCCTCGATCATGATCGCTCCGGCATCAGTTTTGCTCTGACGGAAAGGAAGTGTCCCATCAGGAGGGAGGGATGGATCGTCTCGTTCTTTTCCAGCACTTTATCTTGGCATACCTTTCTACTCTCATTCTTGTATCTTTTTTAACAATTATTTCCTTACTGCTTATACATATTTTTGCTCTTCATTTCTTTTGACTTTAATCTCAAGCTGCCACTTTAGTAATTTGTTTGTATTAAACCTTTATTTCGATTTTTGCTTTACTCCTTTTTTTTCGTTACTCAATTCAAATGATGTACATAGCATTTCTTCTTTTTTTTTTTCTAGTAAATTGAGTTTACTCTAAGTGACTGTAGAATCACGATGAGCGGCTGTGCGCACTATTTCCTTGGTTCACTCGCCTTGGAAATACTTTGGGAAACAAGACTGTTTCGCTTATGATTCTTACGATTATTTTTACCTCGCTCCAGTACTTTGTGCGCCTCGTGTTATTACCATTCCGTTGCTACGAGATGTTAACGTGCACGCCAGTTCCTCTCCTGTTTTCCAGGAAAGAGAATATATTATAATATTCAACCTTATCATTTATTCTTCGTGGAAAAATAATATTTTATTCAAATAATTTAGAACGAGGCCAATATGTACTCATATTATTGAATGTATCTTCAATTTCGTGAATTTATACTGCCGCTTACCGTACGGGAGATGAGGAATGCAAAGAAATATAAAAAGTAAAGTAGGGTGAAAGGTGAATTAAAAAAAAAATTAGTGGGAACAAGCATTAGAAGAAAAAGAGCGAGAGAGAGAGAGAGTAATAGAGGAGAAGAGAAGAGAAAAGAAGAGGGATAGAATGCACATGAGGGAACCCGAAGTGAAGTTCGCGTGCAACAACTCAGTCTCGGGTAACTATAATAAGACGCGGCTAAGGATAAGATGGAATTCTAGTTTTTTTTATCGGTGCTGCTTTGCCATTTAAAATACCTGTACCGATACACGCTCTCGTGTGTCCACTGGAAAGTTCATTTAATGTGTTCAATGAATTTACCAGTATGCCCTAACGAGTTATATACTGTATGAGAATGTAGTAAGAATTCGAGTCAATCTGGTGTCTGTATCACGCGGCATTCTCTCTTATTTCCTACAAAGTAATACATTCCTGATACGATCGGAGGTACTAATTAAAACGTTACCGGCATACAAATAATTCTCAAGCTGCACTAATCGAACCGGGATAAACATACACATACTTGTTACTCATATAGATCGAATTAAGTCTTTTTATAACAATTCTGTTCGAGTTTCTGCAATTTTCTTAACCGCCTTTTTTACACTCGCAATTGATTTAATTATAACTATCAGGCCTTGCTAACTTGTTATAACGTACTTCAGTGTTTATGTATCCTATATTTATATATATATGGCCTCGTGTCAAGCGCAAGAAGCAATCTTATGCTACTTGACGTTGGAATATTGTCTGCTAGCAGTTGGGCGAAGTAACTGTCATTTCGTTTTATTCGAGTAAAACAAGAAGCAGGATATTTATTCCTTTGTCCCTGTCCATTCTAATAAGCGAAACAGTGAAGAAGGTAGAATCGCATGAGACATTTTGGAATTCAGCAGACATGCGTATACCGCGGGTGGTCGAAGAGGGAGGAGGTAAAGTCTTAGGCATATTTGACACGTCACGTGTAAAATTAGCAAGGTATGAAACATTTTCTATCGGACTGTACCTATCCTGTCTATATCTAGTAGCTTTTATGAGTAGCACTAATAAATTCGCACACAGTCGCAAGCGGCGCGCATCGCTTCCAGAATATGATCGGCTTAGCCAGCTCAGGGAAGAGTGAGAAGTGTATCAAGATTGAGCTTAGGAGCGACGGAAACTAGTAAAATAATATGCGCGGCTTGTCCTCGAGCCAACTCGGCACTCAGAGTTCATAGCTCACATAGCTCATAGCTCAAAGCTCACGTCGAAACGTGATCATGAGTATAGAAACTGTACCATCAAAAATAATCAAGAATCGAAGAATCAAAATTACACACGAACGAATCTACAGGGTGGTTCGAAATATAAAATCAGACGAGGAAAATCAGAAAAATGATTTTAAAAAAGAGCTGTAAGAGAAACTCTACTTGTTTACCATAGGCGTAGAACAAGATTGGACAAAGTTGCAGGTACCACTGGCACGAGACCATAGAATCCTGAAGTGGCTTTTTGCTTGTTTCATGGGATGACCAAAATGATCATCGGTTGGGAAGCGGCGAGATGAAAAAAAAATGCTGAAGGATGATGGGAAATCCTAGCAACCGAGAGTGCACCGAAAGGAATGGGACTGACTACAAAAGTTGGCAATGAATCGCAGGCTTGCACAACCGCAAGGCGACGTGAGACAGCTGTTGTCTTGCGCTTTGCAACAAGATGAAAGAGGATGTAGTTATGATTACGCTGTACGACGCTACCCACATATCGTTAAGTGCAACACACAACACCCAACAGACACGATACGTGTAACATCGTTTTCCTTGACATTAGCAGCTACAATGTCTCTCGCGGATATATACACGCTGACGTTATCCATACGATTAACCCTTATTGAGCAGTTCATTTTATCACGCGAATAAATTGACGACTTTTTATTTGGACATTCTCGTGCACCGTGAGATTCTTCAAATTGATCTCTGTATACTTTGAGGTAATACGCCAGGACCGTGAACCATGCACCGGAGCATTTAAATATCTTTCGTAATTTCACCGCGTGACTCAGGGGTTCTCAATATTAATTTCATATCGAACGATATATATATATATATATATCCTAGATCACATGAGACTGGGTCCATTATTTTCATCATCTCACATTGTGGTAGGTTTCGGTTAACTCTATCAGAAACACCAGACCAAATGGATACCCTATTTAAATTATTCCTACCGCGGAGCCGCCTAGCGTCATTCTCCCGTATCTTGTTTCTCGTTGCACTTAACATACTACGGCCACCAGCACGAGTGACCGTGACTAACCTTATCTACGAGTCTAATCGGTCCTCTTCGGTATTATTGAACGGCATTAATAGAGAGTGACATCAACGATCGTCATGTTAATTGGGAGGTGCGTGCAGACTGTAATAAAATTGTGCCTAGGTCCCTCTGGCGTTATCCTTATTTACTTTATGTTCCCTTATCCCAAGACTCAGCTCGTCACTTCGTTATAATAACAATGGTAATACAAATATGGCTGTATTAACCTTTACGTCATTAGTCTCATTCTCCCATTTGAGAATCTTGAACCCTCTTCCGGGAATGGGACAGTCCTCATCAGCACTCGCCACTTTTTTCTTCGTTAATATTTTTTCCCTTCGATCGCTCCCACCCCCCCTCCTCTCTCTCCCTTCCCCTACGATACTTCGCTCTCGTTCGTAAGGTGTCCAATTCCAGGTTTTGATCCACAGGGGGAATTGTATGTACACGTGAACCAAAAGAGTTCCAGATCATAAAATGGCGAACGGAGCTCACTCTTGCCCGCTCGCCCTCACGCACAACCTTATATGTAGGTACTGGAAGACATAACAGGCAGGTCAGCCGATTTATACCCGCTCCTTAACTCTTATATACCATAGGTATATGAATACACACATGTATTTTTTACTATATGTAAAATCATTGTGTAGCATTACAGGACGGTCGTGCTTGTCGTAAAAGCGGCCATTTGCGCTGCTCAACTTTGAAAGGACTTTTAAATATAATATATTTGTATTGTTGACCATGTTTGAAAGGGAGGCCAGGGGATCACTACCTTTCTTCATCGTCCGCAGATTATTACTGTATCGTCAGCAGAGAAAAAGAAAATTCGCCGATTTGCTTTGACTCGATTAACTCTACCTTTCGGATGCCCGGAGCGCTTAATTTTTTATTCGCTTTCGTTTATGTTGTATTTCTGCGGTCGAATAGTCAAGATTGCGCGATTCGCTTTTCACAAAGTCCGACTGAGCTTTCGGTTACTACTGCGGGCCGCGTAGCTAAATTCCCAAGTGCGTGTATAATTAATTCAGCGTCTTCCCGCACCTCCCACGTGTTCGCCACAAATAAGCTGTCATATTAGCAAATGTTGTCCCTCTGATGTGCGCGCGCGCTTTACCTACTAACGACGGGGACGGCGGACAATTTCTAAGCATCGCCACCACACGACGTATCTTCAGGAGACGCCTGCGGCGCGATGGCTTAATTAGATTTTTATAACTGTCAAAGTGGCAACGGACATGCGCTGACACGAGCACCGGTAATACGTCGTTACGGGACAGAACGACTTGTTAAATTTGACCTGGTAAATTTGACTTTCGCGCGCTTATATTTAGACGCATTGTCGTTGAGGTATGGTGGAAGTGACGTCACTGGACCGGAAGTTGGCGCAATTAAACGGGTACCGGCTCTCGCAGCTGCAAGACCTATTTCTAACAATGAGTATCGCACTCTTTGACGGTCCACGCTACGTCTAACCTGACCTACGTCATCCTTCGTCCCTACGAACGGATCCGATCGATGATCGTGGGCCGCTTATGAAATTCATTCAGTAGCGACTGCGATCGGATGAGTTTTCATCGCTTCCCAGTACAAAGACGTCGAACTTCAGCCACAGGCTGATGTCAAGATTCTAGTGTCCATTGCGATCCTTGGGTCTTCAGCGAAGAATGAAGGAACGAAGCGCAGAAACGAAAAGCGAAGAACCCACCGAGGGCCGAGCAAAAGAGAGCCACGCAAACGAGCGAGGCCGTTAAAATATAATTTACGAGCCGACGCGTATTTTTGCGTCCGGCATTCGCGTACCCCCTCCCCACTTCTCTTTCCCTTCCCTAACCCCCGCCTCCTCCTCCTCCTCCTCTTATTACCTTCCCTTGCGGCTGACTCCTCCATCGCGAACAAATCCGTCGATGCGTTGGGGATTCTTGCGAATGACGATGCAAAATCAAAATTTGTGTTCTCATATGGGAGGCTGAAGATTTCGTAATTTTTTTTTTAAATCCCTCATCCACCCTCTCTTGGTGGAAGGCTTAGGATCTTAAATTGGACCAAGATCTGCTCTTCAGTCTGTGTCGAATCTCGATCGGGAAATATGGCAAATGGCGAAGATTTACCGGTGGGGTAAATATGGCAGGGCTGTAATGTTTCGGACGTGAGCCTCGTGCAAACATGACGTTGTTGCTGTCGAGGGTGCTGCCGCCACGGGCGTGACTCCCGAGTAATCACGCGCAGGCTAAATCGGAATCCTAATAGCTAATTCGTACCATAACCATCCGTATGACGTTGTGCCGCTCACTGAAATTCGTATCTTACAATCGGATACACTCCGATCAGACTATTCGCAGGAAACGAGTCCTCTTGTTGCTGTCCAGAAGCCATTTCGGTAGCACCTATGCCATTGTCTTGTACGTAAATACACTAGGAATATGGAAGTCTCTGCAGAGAGGCATAAAGAGAGAGGAGGTACGGTGTGGGTAATACCATGAATCGTATCAAAGAAACATGCAAACTGATCTTGTATGGGTTATTGGACAAGAAGACTTTCAGACTGATCGAAGTCTAATAGACATCCATCGGAAGCGCTGTCCCATTGAACAGGCATTTAGCCAGAAGGATATTTTATTAAACCGTCATTTACCGAGGCGGCGTCGATACAAGGAAAAGGTGTTAAAGGAACATACGGAATTTCGATAAGACGTTTTATACAATTAAAAGGCATACGTGCCAATTAAGTAATAAAGCGATATCCTCATCGCTTTGCTATAACCATGCCCGGATGACGGTCATCTTTAATTCCAAACGAGCATTCAGTGGCTGCAGTAAATTCTGGGAAGTTGTCTCAATTATATTGATTCGTTTTTATTATTATCATTCTATTTTTTTATTATTGAGCTAATAGTCACCCCTCTCCGCCCCTCACCTTCTTCTCTCCCTACAATTACCATCATATTCTTTCTTCGTAGTATTTACATGGAAATATTCGTATTTTCCTTCTTCTTCGTTCTCGTACCGCGTACACACATCTCATTAGCCAGTCGGCATATGCTTAATTAGACATCGAGCACACGTCGTCTGATTCCTTAATTAATGAGAGGTTACGATCGACTTTCAAATAACTTTCTGTGTATAGTTACGTGCACAAACGTCTTTGTCCATGAAGTGCAAGAGCGCAGTGTCTCGAGTGACGGCGCTGATTTACAATGTGTAAACTGACAAACGGCCGAGATAGAGTCGTACGTTGGGCGTCGAGACGCCCTTGATATATACTTTGGAAAGAAGACACTGGTCCTGGGAACGTGAAATTTATTGTTCCTGATCCCTTGTGCACTGGTGTTTTAATTGGTTTAATGCATTTGATGTAATTGTTCATAACAGCCAACAATGAAATACGGACCATGGCCTTTTGGGAAGCTGCCAGGATGATCCAGTATGGATCTGGAGAATCTTATTACTACAATGGATATGCTGCTTCCGCGGCAGCTGTGGATGCTCCTACGTACCTTGGACAACCGCCCTATATAGGCTTGGTACCACCACCTTCGGTAGCTCATCTGGGTCCACGTCCGCATCCTCTCTCGACCCATGTTCTGACATCGAGGGTACCCTCGAGTCCTGATAGTCCTCCGGAACGTCCTGTCACGTAGCCCTAGTAAGTTTTTTTTGGGATATTAAATTTTTTTTTGGGAATTTCGATTTTTGTACTATTTACAGTTATTTATGGAGGTGGTGCACGGCTGTTGGGTTATTTCCGAACGCCAGAGACTATTTTGACTTTCATAAAATCCGAGGCCCATTCTGTTGCGGTAAGAGATCCATAAGGCCCCACGTTGTTGTGCGGCCCCCATCAAAGGTCCCGAGATTCTCTTGGTCGATGCTACTATTTCATCTTTTATGTGGTTTTAACGTTCTTTCGGAATTGCGACTAGTCGGTCAGTAGAGTATTTTTTGGGGACTCTTCGACTCACGGAATTGATTTGCTTCTACTGGTCTTTGTCCTGGGATTTCTTGAATTTTTTTTTGTTGTTGTGCCTGCCTTTGCTTTCTTCTCGAAAGATTGTGGTCGACATTACGTGCCGCGGTCACAAAGAAGGCGTTGAAGAACAGCGAGAACATTTTTTTGAAGTTTTGACATAAATTTAATTTCGATTCGAAAGATCGTATGAAGGGATAGTCGAAGATGCGTCACGTCAATCGAAGTTTGCACGTGAAATGGGAACGGATTAGTTTTCGTTTTCGGACGTAAAAGTTCACTCGGTTCTTTTGTTCGGGACGCTTGAGTTGAGCTCGTAATCGCGAATCCGTCGGACATAAAAGAGATTCTAACCTATAAAATGGCCCGTCCTTCCAAGAGAAGTAAAGAGACGTCTAGTAGACTTCCGCTCTACGTCCTGGGGGTCCAGCGAATCAAGTCTTCCACATTTTGAATCTCTCACCATTTTGGCTTTATTTAATTCATTCGATTCGCACCCGTTTTAATTATTTTTTTTTGTTAACTTTGTTAATTAATTGGCTAAAAGCTTCTACGTACTAATATTTACCAGCCCATATAACCATAAGACCAAGAGACTTTTGGATATTTGAGAAGGGTCTCTTAGAGGCATTTTCAGAGTGTCGCAGACTTGGCACGGTTCTCCAGACTTATTTGCATTTTCTTCTTACTGGTCAGGTTGCAAGTAAATTGTGACAAACTTCATCAAAGCTGCCGGCATCTGGGAGATCAAGCCAAGCGAAGGAAAACTCGAGGCGTGGAAACTACGTGGATGCCGTGGAGAGTGCATTTGTGGCTTTTAATGATCGCCCGTGTAAAGCATGTAATTTATGAGTATAATCCGGCTGAACGTTTACGATCGGCCATCGAGAACCCTTAGCCGACCATGCGAAAAGAGACTGATTCCTTGCCAATTTCTAAGTATTTCAAAATTCAGCAAAATTGTACCTAACAATTTCTCCTTATTTACTACTCCCTCAACAAATCTCACTCTTGTACGCACCTATATGATCATCGGCCAGACATCACATACTCTTTCACTCCTACAATTTTAAAAGCCTATTTGTACCTCAAAGAAATAATAATTATATTAAACTACCACTAAGCGTAAATTATACAAATATGTATGTCCCTAGGATAAATATGACCGGTTCATAATCTAGGGACTTTAAGGACAGATCCTCACTTATTGGCTCGGTAAAACGTAATCGTGGCTGTTTACCGAGAGTCGTAAAATCTCTTGTAAAAAGTACGGTATAATATTAAACAGCAAATGTTAATTGCGATATATAAAAATGAAAACGACAATAAAACGTTCGGTATCGCCAGAAGTCAGGATACCCAGGAACACCACTTGTATTTCGAGTTTGTAAAGTTAATAAGTCCTGAGCCTCCACACGTTAGCCAATTGTATCTCGATCAGTCAAGATAAAATAAACTTTAACACTATAAATTATTTCGTTATGCCGTTATTGAATTATCTCGTATAACACAGTAGTCGCGTTTTGAAGTCTCACTGTGATGGAGGCTTAACGCAAATGACGGTTAGGTTACCGATTTGAATCCCTAAGGTACTCCGCTTATGACTTACGACTCACGGAGACCTCGTGACGTACATTTTCACGTGCGAAGTCCGAGGGACGGAAGGTTCGGTTTGCAGTAAGCAGCATCAATGTAATCAGACAAGCCGCTCAGAGCGGACTTAACGACGATCGTAAACGCGGTTCGCTTTACAGCTCGCGAATTTTTTCTCTAACTCCCTTTCTCCGTCGCGGAGAGCAAGTCCTTCGGTTATTTTGCTCGGGACGCAGTAAACTATCCGAGTTTATGTGACAGCGACTAGCCAAGTCTCGGTATGAAAACAACACCGGGCGACAGAAGAGCTCTTGGGGGATGGGTGGTAGGGGGGGGGGGGCGTCAACTTAAATCGGCAATCGTTAGGGATCTCTTCGATGTTCCGTCATAACTGACTTATTAAATTGGAAATAAAAAAAAACGATTAATCTTCACGAATAAATTTTGGATTTTTCAAAATGAAACTTTTTCCAAACAATGAAGGACAGCATATATAGTCGGTCTCGACGATACATATATATTATTGTTAATTATCCAAATATTTTATTATTAGCTTCGATCTATTTGGGTAGATATTTCGCCAGGAATTGAGGTTACGTCCAGGCAATATTTGACCTTGGCAGAGAACATCGTCCTCCTAGAAGCACTAGACGACGACGGACGGACGAGTAATTTCCAAGACAAAGCAATAATTGGCAGCGCCAAAGTGCGTGCGCGCTCTCTTGTCTTCGTATCCTTCGTACGTAACCAAGAGAAGCCGGAGTCCCTGGGTAGCAGGAACGGCAGCAAGAGTAAGCGCTGTAACGCAGAACTCGCTTGCCAAGGGCCTTTAGTACTTTCTAACCACAGTCGCGAGCTACAATTAAACTCCCATAAACCTCCTCGTAACTTTTTTAAAAGCGACCGACCAACCAACGAATCACCCAACTAACCCAACCGACCAACCAACCCGACGGTTCCTCCTCGTCAGACAGGAACGTTTGCTCCCTGTGAAAAAGCTCGCCATATCGCATCCTTAATGAATCCACCATCTACACCAGTAGAAGGAAGAAAAAAAAGGACAAAAAGAAATATATAGTCTCCTCCAGTTGACTTCTTGGTATTAACAACCACCAAATGCTTCTATGGGATTTCTCGAAAGTTCCTAACTCACAGTAGAAGGTTCGGGGTACGTAGTTTCATGGATACGCGTCCGGTATACATACCCCCCAGTGTACGTTGAGCGTCGGTGGGCGTAGTCAACATTTTTTTTTATTCAACGGGTTCCAAGACGTTCCAGGACCTTACTTAGCTACGAGGGAATCAAGGTGGAGCGCAGGAGGGAACCGAGGACGCAGAGGAACCCAGTAGGTATAGGGTGGAAGCGGTTTTTAGCGTCGAGTGACGTTTACAGTCCTGGTAGAGCCGAGCGACCTCTAGCGCCAGTAAAACTTGAGAAGAAATACAAGCAAAGTCCGCATCGACAGTTAAAGTCATACGCGCGAAAATATAGCCGAGCTTCTATGAAATACGACGTACCTCGTGAACGAAGCGACTATAGGGTCCAGCCCAGGATACTCGCTTCGTTAATGAAAGAGATCAGCCTTCTCTCTCTCTCTCTCTCTCTCTCTCTCTCTCTCTCTCCCCCTCCTTCTCTCTCTTTCTTTTACTTATTTAACATCGCCTATCCCTTTATTCAGACCCCACCCTATATTCTGCAAAACGATAACTTATTGGCTGTTTGGTCCGTCGGGATGGACGTGCTTTCGATTCTAAGAAAGGATACACATGTAGATTGACTATATATGACTGAAGTATCGCAAAAGTTTTAAAATTCTCTTAAAAATTTATAACTATTTTCGTAAGGACCTCATCGCATTTACATAATAGAATTGAGAATCATACTAATGGCTGGGATTAAGTTAGAATTACGAACTGGTTAGTCAAATCGGTCTCGAGGCTGACATAGATTCTTGTGAAAGCCATAGGAGGTGCTCTGAATCGACTGACTGGCTTGGTATCTTATGGGACTGGGTATTACTGGAAGTATATCTGCTGATTTTATGGTTCTTTCGAGAAGCGAGGAGGGATGGAAAGGCTAGAGCGAGAGGATAGGAGTATCGTGAATACGAGAGCGAGAGAGTGTGACAATCCGTCAAGCACTTACCGCAGTGGACGATAAAACCTCCACCTACCTCATTCGCAACCGTTTCCATTTCAGCTATACGTGCACTGGGACATGTCTTGTTCCTTGGTTCACTCGTTTCTCGCGTTCCTTCGTTTATCCCAGTCTCCTTCACCCTCGGTACGTTTATGACTCTAAGACGAAATAGTCCTTATGGAATCTGCCTAGCGCTCGCTTCGTACGCTTATACACCATTTGTCTCCTTCTCCGTTTCAAAGGATTTATCCTTCACCTTGGATCGATAAGATTTTAAATGCTTCCGTCAGATTGGTTTCATTTTATCATCTACTTGGTCGAATGAGACTCATCTTCGGATATAGTGAGGAGGATGGAATGTATAGGGGGAAAAAAATCAATTCTCATTGATAGTTAATTCCTGATCTCGCGAGACTTCCTCAAGTCTGCTTGGGTCGAGACACGAGATTGCAAGTGGGTACTGATTGTAAATCATATCTTTTATGGGGCACCCTAGGGCCGATCTGTGTGTAGAAAGATCGCTCGGAAAGGACGGTACATGAACTATGAACCGATACAGGCCTGAGGCAGATAGGCCAGTGCCTGCTAGACATCGTCAAACTGCATTTAACGACTCGATAATTATTTTCACATATATCAAGTCTAGTTTAATGATTTTCCTTTCTTTCGTGCTAATTAAAAGCATAATTATAAAATTATTAGAAACTTATACTTTTTTATTGTCCATATTCACGATCACGTAACTCGAGCTTGCGTATATCACTAAATCGTATACAGACTCGAGCAGGTACACCAGTCTCTTTTATCCAGTTTAATGACTCCTGAGGTCTCTCTGAATTTTTTATCCAAATTTAACCGACGGTTTTACGCGTTAGTGATTTTTACTTACGAGTTGGCATCATTGCCGGCTACAAGTTCTAATATTATGCAAGTCGGCGACGTATCGCCTCGTGCATATAGACACGAGATACGATTCTCCTTATCTTACCTAGTCCGCGCTGACGTAATTCATCGAAGTCCTCGCTATCTGTCACTGCATGCAGGGAAAAGGAGTCTTGTGAACTTTTGATAAAAATAGATCGTACTTCCGTTTACATCAGGACAAAGGAATTCGAGTGTCCTTAATCCCGTCGGCGTGTCGCGCTCTAAAGAGCCGAGGAGAGCAGTTACAGCGTGACAAATTGTGCGTAGTTAACAAAAGCTCTACTGGTCGATCTTGACTCGTAAACGAGACTGAAGGGAGAGTTAAAGCCTCATGAAAACGGGATCGTAAAGGGAGCAGGAGTCCCAAAATGAAATCGGTTACGAAACGGGATGAATGGGAATGGAGTGAAACGGAATAGAATAGGATAAGAGCCGTAGAATCGGAGGAACGGAGAAGGAGCAAGGAGCGGGTAGGGGTGGGGGGGGGGGGAGAGAAAATAACTCAACGGGAAAGAATCTATCTATATTTCGTAACGTCAAAGTAACTGTCGATCGTTCCTGCCGCGTTTACGAGGGAAATAATATTTGAACGTTGGTTAAATATGTGTAACATTTGATGGGGTCGTCTGGCATAAGCGTTATGGGTTCCTATGGCGAGGAACGCTCTTTATATTCTCGTTCGAACATTAAAAGATTAGTATTTCAACGACCGAATGACTGACTTAAACGTAAAAGATGGTACAATGATTTTTTTTTCTATTTCGAGAATACTTCAGTGCCTTTTTATATATGAGTATGTTTTTTTCACGTTTCTATGATTTTTTTCATATTTTTTTTTCATTTTCTTATACAACATTTCCAGGAGCGACAATCAGTATTGTCAGTGAGATCCACGAGGTGTTGTGTCGTAATGAAGGAGTCGTCACAATGCTGCAACGTTATTGTACGTTTCCTTTAAAAATCTTGTATAGATCCGGTACGACGGAGACATCGTGAATTCGTTGTTCTTTTTTTTTTTTATAATTCTGTTTTCTTTATTTCTAAACTATTCCCGTGGCAAAGTGTGGGTAGGACTGCGGAGTGCACCAAGAGGCGGGTGGGTGCACGTATGAAAACTAAGTCCGGGTTTCATTTGACTGACTTTACGAGGGAGACATAAAATGGATTTTACTGTCGGCTAGTTCGCCAGTTCTCGAGTTGGTAACATTGCTTTAGCGAACATAATATACGCTCCTGGCCTCGTCCGTCCTCCTTCGCGTTACTTCCCTACGGGCAGGCTTCCTTCTCATAGTTTCCCTTATCCATATTCTGCGGGGTGGCGCTTTTCTTAATGCGAAACTTTTCGCATGAAAAATGTCCCGTTATGCGATTTCATATCTGCACGGCTGACTCCGGCACTAACTTTAGTCACGGCACTCACTTCCAATTCCATCTATTTAAACTTTTACCTTCTCTCGACGGGACAAAGCGTGAAACACGTGAAGGCTGTTTGGCGGGAATTTCAAAAAGTGTATTTCGACACTTTTTCATTGCACGTAAACGAAGATCGTGTGCGCTTGTTTCAGATCGTTCGGCGATAGCTTGCTGAATTACACGAAGCGCGGAGGAAGGTTCATTCCAAAGACGAGAAAAGGAGAAGAAGCGAAAGGAACCAACGTTGTCCAACCACAATTCTGAACCGGAAGTCAAATGCAAGATTGGCGAACGGTTACCATCGCCATCGAAACTGGAGGATCTGAACGATACTGGAGGAAAGGACGTCTCCGTTTTTTTTTGACAAGATCCCGATTTCATGACGCAATTACGATTTTTTTTAGAGTTTTTAAAAATGTGATTGATCGCATCTATCAAAATGATCACGTGACGATCCTAACTTCGTTACCTCGATGCTTACTTGTGCGCCGTATAATTTGCGTTAAAAAATTGGTCTGTTTTTCGCGTGTCCAATGGCCGACCATGCGACAAGAAGGATGATGATCGAATTTCCAGTGAATTTCCGATCGATGACTTCTGCGACGCCCCGGAAAAAGAAATAGCGGAATGCAGTGTAAAAAATATGTAACGCGCTTCCGGTATTATTGAGCGAGCGGGAACGCAATTATTAATAGGAATGAAAAGGTAAAAACGCCTATGCATTGCGTATACTACGGTACTTCATTTTATTTATTGTGATATTAGGGAGAAAGTCATTATCACGGTGAGTGGCCGGCGTCGAAGTCTTGTGCTTGGTGAGACCGTAGCGTCGGGACGTTTCGAGTCGTACAAAATTGCTACATTTGATTAACGGGAGAGCCACTCCTCAGTATTCTTTTTTTTATTTTCTTCTCCTTTTCTTTTATATAATATTCGTATCTGTCACTCCGCCTGTGTGTATATAATATAATAAATGTATATGTATGCGTATCACAGTATGTATGATTGACCATGTATTCTTACAAATTTCACAGAATATGAAACTGTCTATACCAAACGCATAGACTCTCAGTATGCAAGGTGTGGATGATTTGTTAATCAAACAAAAAAAAAAAACAGAATTCTATTCATCTTCGAGCGCCCATTAGCGTCTTAAAATTTACGTACTGCTGCCATATTTTTTTAAGGGTAACGCTTTTACTATATCGTAATCTATTGTGTATTGTGTATACGGTGTGAAATGTGCAGGGAAGACTTGAGGATTTATCGAGAGATCAAGGAATAAAAAATTAAAAAGTACATACGCACGCGTACTATAAATCTATAAATATAATGCATAGTGGGTTTTTTCGTGAGTGAAAATGAGTGAGAGAGAGAGTGTGTGCGTGTGAAAGGTAGGAAACAAGAAAGGGTTGCCGAAAGAAATTGGTATTATGAATTTTCATACGAGAGATTAGCAAAGAAAAGAGCAAAATATATTCAGAGGTTCGAAGAAGAAGGGATACACCGTCTTTCCTGGCGAAAATTTCAAGATATTTCGCCGAATCTCTAATCGTGATTGTCGCGTGCATGTCGCAAGTTCCTAAAGTCGTTGCTCGATGAGATGTGACATAAACGTCGAGATGTTCAAAATCAAAATTAATGCATAAGGTAAAACCATCTGGCGTCCCTGGTCTATATATATATATCTACGTAAGATAAAAGTCGAATCAAATGTTTCGGCGTGGCCGATAATTGTTATGCTAAAAAAAAAAGTAAACGAAAAAAAATATCTACAAAAATCGTTAAAAACTCGCCTTTAAAAACTTTTCAAGTAGTGACCGTCTATTGCCATGGGATTCAAAGAAAGCAAAAAAAAATGGAATCTGACCACCATTTTTTTTTATCTTACGTCATACGTCATATATATCCTGCGGAGTCATAAAATCGAATGTGACGTGTGGAAATGTACGCGCATACATAAATACATGCGTACCTACTTACCGATCTACCTATATTCGTAAAACTGTCGTAGATTATTTATTGGGCAATTCTGCGGTGCGAGAGGAGAATGAAGTGCAAAGAGTGAAAGAGAGAGAGAGAGAGAGATGGAGAACAAAACGTAATGGCAATGGCCAAAGGCCTGGCAGTCAAGAACGAAGACACAGGACAAATATGAGGAAACGATATGCCTATTATTCCATTGTGGAGTATGCATGAGAATCGTAATTCATGGATTCAGTGTACTCGACGTAACTATAACTGTTAAATTATAATAAATAAATATAATATAAGCGGTATCTATACGAGAAATACAGTCGCGTTTCGATCTATCCAAACCAAATGAAATTTTCAGCCGACTTCAATCCAATTGCTACAAACGGAAGGAGCGGTAATCTCATCTCGATTGGGAGTTTTTCTTATTAGCACTCACATTCCTTATATATCCATACACGTTGGCTGCACCTGTATCGTTTTTAATTTCACTATGTCGAACATTTATGTCACCGATATGACAATTTTGGTACGATGCACCATTAATGGACCCTTGCTCGCATTTTATACGTTAACACTTATTTTTTTTATATTTTAATTCCCTTTATAATACCTAGTGACTTCCTTCTTTCACATTCGACCTCTCCCTGCGTTCTTTCTCGTTGTACAAAGTTACAACGAAAAGAAGTCGACCGGTCCTCGTTAAGCTACATGATATTGACGTTCGAGGCTTATCTTTTGATGTTCCTTCGACTGTCCAGGAGGCTGTGATATTTACTGTAAATCTTATTTAAAAATACGTTCTTGCTTTTAGCGACGTCGCAATGCCAACATACTAATAATGGAGAATGTTTGTCAGAATGGCAGGAAGGCAAGCACGCAGGTAGGTAGGTTAGGTTAGGGTAGTAGTAAGGTGATAGTGTGCGTATGCAGTAGTTACTAGTAAACTAAGTGGTTGGGTTATCCATGTGTTGGTATGTGTTTAGAGAAAGAGCAGATATACCGGTTGCGTTGGGGACTCAAATCCCAAAGTGGAGAAGATGGCGTCAAGTGGAGAACAGTCAGCCGTTTTATGGTTTATGCAGATTCCATGGATAGTCAGTCTCGTTGTTGGCTCTTTTCCACTCTTACTTCATTTTCTTCTTGTCTCATATACATACCAACCTTCTTTTTTTACATATTTATAATTCCTTACCGCCATCATGGCTCCTGTTGCACTTAGCGACGATTCAATATATATTTATGTATTTCAATATTCATTTTTACAGTACATTGACGTTTTGTGTACCTATGAGTTATACCGGAACTTATCTATTAACCTCCCCGCTACCAACGCACCACATGTGATACAATTGCGTGTTTGTTGCCATATAATTAGATTGCAATATATTCCACAGCTATATATAGAGCAAGTAGTTGCACTCTGTACAAGTATATAAAGTAGACAAGATATTATACAAAAATTTGAAACAAATTTTTATAGTCCCTGACCAGATACACTCGTAATGAAAGGTTAAAAACATGTCAGAAGATACTCCCACTACCTCTTCATTGAGATAAAGAAGAATACAATTCTTATCTAAGTAAATGATAAACGACTCTATATCACGCAACTCCAAGGAATTTCATAGAAATCCAAGGTTTGTCTATAATGTGCATATACAGAATCAGACAAATAAACCTGTAGAGTAACTATGTAAACTTGGAATTTAAGGAATCTATGGAATTGCAAAATTTGAATTTGTTTTTCTATTCGTTGCAATTTTTATTCTACGTCATGCATTAATGCATAAATATATATATATATATATACATATACACGCACGAAAGGGTTTCTCTCACGTATGTGCCGTATGTGTATCACGCAGAATAAAGAACCTCTTGCATTTTAGTAGAGATGCAAGTGGGCAACGTAACGGTGATGTGTGCATGGATTCGTGCAGACCTATAAAAGTCTTCGTAACGTTTAACTGCTTCGTCTTAACATAAACTAAGGACTATATTGCGTAGATAGCGCAGAAATACACCAGTATGACAGCCCATGCGTTTATTCGTCTCTTCGTGATGTTGACTGGCTTTACCGAGACTTTTACTGCCTGTTATTCTTTTGCACCGTATCAGCCCTTACTATTTTCTGTACGGATAATTTTTTCTTAATTTTCTTTTTCACTGCGTTTTTCCTTTTTTTTTTCATATATTTACATTTCTCTTTTATGTGCGTTTAGCATTCTATTGTATTATCCCGCGGGAGTTATTTCGATGAATTTTATATATAATAGGGCACTGTTGAAAGAGAACTCTGGTGAGTATTTTGTGAAATTTATAATTATGGCGGCTGACTTCGTTGAAGTGTACTTTGCTGCAGCCTGACGAAGAGAACTAGTTTTATTGGTTTCTGGAACTTGCGTCCTCGAAAGAATATCTAACTACATTACTGATGCATTGAGTACGATAACTTTCACATGACGATAATTTAAGTTGTAGCTAATCACGAATTTCCGTAAATCGTATAGTAAATTGTATATCCTGTATTATTAGTTGTAGTCATAGTCTGAGTTTGCATCCGGTTACACGTGTTATGATATTCTGATAACTATCACTTAAATTACCTAGGGCTTAGTTTATGTACCACTCTGCACATAAAATACGCATCGTTTCATTATTTTATTGTTCGTTGTGTAATTCATTTTTCTTGTAAAATATAAATGTAATATTGATTTTTCGAAATACATTTTGCAATAGTGAAATATTGAATAAGATCGTTCGTTTTTTTGATTTCCATATAGAATGATTTGAATGTAGGAATTAATTTCTTTAGTCCGTTCTGTTGATAAATCTTTTCGCGTTCTTCAATACCGACCGAACTGTCAGTTTTGTCTAGTGCCGTTAGGGTAATTCAGCAAGTAAAAGCGGTGTTACTAAAGTGTCAAGTATACGATGAGTTTTTAAAGTTTTTTTTGCAGTGTTGTTTTTCATTTCTTAAAAGCCGTTTCGAAATAGTACTGCATTTGGTAAGTTTCTCCCCATGCGGCTGTATTTTGGGAATAAAATGCCGTAGCACGTTTCGCGAATGCCTGCCTCGTGACCACCTAACCTCTGAATAAAAATCTTGTTTATTTCTGGGGCGGGGGGCGGGGCGGTTTTTTCAAGTACAACAGACATTTATAAAAGTTCCAAATCAACTAGACATTTGTATTCTTCAAGTGTTTGCACCTTGCGTATACTTTTTATGTTTTACACAGCGCAGGATTTGATTTTCTCAAAACGTTCAAAAATGAATCCTGATGTGCAGAAGAAGATACTGCAGTTTGAGTCCTTCGTGAATGATGTTCTGAGGGCTGATCTTGTCAAGCTCGCTGAAAAACTAGATAGCAAGAATGCAGAAATGGCTGAATTCCTTGAATTGAAGAGTATAATAAAGACTCTTAAGGATACCAATGTTGATAAAAGTGGTTTCAAGACAAAGGTGGATATGGGCAACAATTTTTATGTCCAGGCAAACGTAGAGGATGCTTCAAATATTTTATTGGATGTTGGTCTTGGTCACTTTGTAGAGTTTAGTTTGGATGAAGCTTTGACTGTCATTGACGTTAGGATAAAACTTTTCCAAAGACAAATTGATAATTTACGAAAACAGATTGCCAGGACCAATGCTCACATTAAGCTTGTTCTGATTGGTATAAAGGACTTGCAAGACATGACTTAGTTTATAATGTTAATTCTGTCAAGTAGCGATGAAGTTGTAATTATTATTGTTACATGAATATGAAACATCGGTAACCATATGGACATCAGTTTCTATATGGATATGTTAATCTCATGCAAATACATTTTTTCTATTCATTAATTTGTTATTTTTTTGCGAATGTCATGACGTATCACTGATTTTTTAAACAACACAAGGTGTGTCAAATGCTTGCGTTTAATTTTTTTTATTATGCTACATGTGCCAAACGTATATCACATACTATATAACTAATTTTCCAGTACCTTTGACATTGAATCTTCATTTGTGTATTGACGACAATTACGAAATATTAATTTTTTGTAACCTTAACAAAAATAATTGAGGTAATTGGTCATCTGGTCCTCGAGCTACAACAATCACCGATTGTTTTAGGACCCAATCAAATTTTACTGAATTTCGAATTGGTCTAGTGCACCTCTCGAAGAAAGACATTGTGATTTTTTAAACAATTTTGTGCAATTTTGATAGAATTTAGCATCCAACGAACAAATCGTAAAGAGGCCTGTTTCAATATGGCGGGAGCCGAGCCTTCTTGTCGATATCTAAACTCGATTTGAAAAGAAAACCGGATACGGACAAATGGCGAATAATATTTTGAAATACAGCGTGAAAACTGGTCAACCGCATTTCCTGAAACAACTATTTTTTAGGTAAGAGGTCGATTTTGTTGTACAATTTTTTCCTTAATAACCAATCACGTAACGAAAGATCTTGAAACTGCGAAAAAATGTTTTCAGTGTTCGCGGCCAATTGTCAACATGTCATTTATTACTTGTTCTTTGCATAATATGCAGTTTGTCAAGTATCAAAATATTCAAACCTGCCGTCGTTATGTAAATAGTCGTAAATACGTTTTACGGCTATAACTATTTTTAAGAACGATCATGTTCATCGTGACGCGCAAAGACTGTCCGATAACTCAGATTCACGGTCATTTAATGCTCTTATTATGAATGATCCTTGCATTTATTGTCAAATAATTATACCGGATTCACTTTTTTCTTGTGCGTGTCACGTATTTGTTACATCGTTTAAACACCTTGCGATATGGCTAGAATTATAACAGTTATTGAGAGATATAAATATTCACTTTTTTGCCTTGGCATTCCTGCTGTTATGGATATTGTATAAAAAATGCATACATAGTATAGTATAGCGTTAATAAATCATTTTGAAGCTTCTACTTTTTTATTATCAATGATCGTTCAAGGCAGATCAGATCAGTATGGATTGGTTGGTCAATGGCTGACATACACGTTAAATGCATCAATATACACGTACGAGGTGGTAATGGTTCAAGCATTCATAGAAGGAACTTTTGCGAATGAAACAGCTATTAATTTTGCTAGATTTTTGTTCAAACTAGAGCTAAAGGTAATTATCAGTATAAAGTAGAGTATTGTTTGCATAAAAATGATTAATACATTTTTTATACTTTCCATCTTGAATACTTTTCTAAGATGTATCCATTGTCTTTTCTATTTTTGCATTGGAATGACAGATTTACATTAACTTTTCAGATAAGAGGCACATTGGGTTCTAATTTGATATTTTTTGCATCTGAAGAGCGAGCTTTTGTAGTGTCGGCGAGGGGAATGTTGTACTCGTGAAAACGGTTGAGTTGGGCAGAATGGACGTTATGAATTTAAAGGAAAATATTGAAAAAGAATATAAAATGGAAATAAAGGATTAATGCTATGCGCAAAACAAGGTAAGCAGTATTAAAAAATGAATAAATAGTTACCTATTATATAGTTTGTTTTTTGCAATTAAGTACTTTGCAGAGATAACTGTTCCTGATGCATTTGATCATTTTATCGATATCGCAGATTCTTGCCAGACTTGTAAGATTTGGCTGCACATTGATGCAGCTTGAGGTGGTGGTTTAATTTTTTAATAAAAAATATCAAGGATTAATAAGCGGCATCCACAGGGCAGATTCGCGACGCTCGACCCCCCGTAAATTACTAGCTGTGCAACAACAGTGTTCTCTCTTTCTCGCAAAACCTTGGAGTATTTTGATTGAAGCTCAATCGCAGGAAGCGACATATCTCTTTCAGAAAGATAAATTTTATTAATTAGAATTTAACACTGAAAACTGCTATTTCCAATGTAGGCGTAACCGCACATACTTCGATTTTGGCTTATGTGGCAGGCTAAGGTAAATTTATTTTTTTCCATAGGTTTTTAAAATTTTGAAAATCCATTAATCGTTCTTTGTGTGAGTCAGCAGTTCAACCGAATGTATAATGCAGTACTTACTCATTCTTTTGTATCTTGAAGATGCTGGTTACAGCTAATTGTTCCAGAAGGGTATGCTATAGAAGGATTTGAATTTTCTCAGAAGAGACATTTCTCCCCTTGTTCGTGAAACTTTTGATGCAATCACTTATGCAGATACTGGAAACTAGCCTTCCATGCACTTTTTACCCCCAGCATTCCTTTAACTTTGCATCTTGCACTCTGTGTGACCACTTAGGCTGCTGTCGAGGCATGCTACGTTGGAGTTAAGGGTCTTCATGCTTTATTTGGAGTGTTTGCCAGTGTACTTATGCATACATTAACAGTCCCCTATTGACGTTCGTGTTCTGTTCACTGAATGGCCTTTCCAGACCTAGTAAGGTGTTTCTAGAATCCTCAAAGGGTTCCTCCGAGGAAAGTGAGTATCGTTATAAGCAGGCCGAAGATGTTGGTTAATTATTATACAGTTAAATAGTTCAGAATAACTCTTTGATAAGGCAAAGATGCTAAATTCGTAAACCAACAAGGAAATTGTGTAGGAAAATCAAAAGTTTTCTTACAAAATATTCCTATCATTCACCTGACATATTTTCTTTTTCTTGGTTACTTCTTTATACCCTGTTTAATTTATCTATGTTAAATGGCATTCTGAAAATTGCACTTTAAAGTTATGCACTGTTAATTATTTTATCAAAAAGAAGGCTATACATAAAAAAATACGATTTTTAACAGATAACTGTCTATATAAGAAGTGCTACTGAAAACTTATCCAAGATGAGAATGCTAGGTTCTGTATAATCATCATAAAACAAAACAAAATTCGTTATCTTAATAATAGATCTGCTGTTAAGCTGTTAAAATATTTTAAGTAGAAAAGTTGTGTGGGTTAAAATAATTGCAAAGCGGAACCTACACGTTTCTTCCAGGCATCCACAATAAAGTGGTACTAGCACAGACTATAAGCATATTTAAATGGCACTTGACCAGCTATAAAAACTGTTCTATATCATGCAGTTAATTGTTCTTACTTTCAACACAAATGAAACAGTTACAAGATACGTTACGTTTTTGAGCAACACGTGGATCATCTCATCACTTTCTCAACTCTCTTCAAGCAGAAAGTCAAGAGCAGACTGAACTTTGAGTTAGTACTGGCTAGTACTTGTTTCTGGTACTTATATACCTCCCTCGTGAAAAAATCAAGGAAGTACTTGTAGCTACAATAGAAAGTTGCCTTAAGTAATTTGAATCTAACAGCTTATCGCAACAATCTGAAGTTTTAGCCATTTTTTTCTCACTTTATTAACAATTTTTTACATTTTTGTTGTTTTACACAACGAACGTGTAAATGAATAAATGAAAGGAATGAGATTATCGCGATACATTGCAGTGATACTCTTGTAATCTTTTATGAGTTTTGATTTTTATAAAATTTTCGAGAGAAGCGTCATAAGACCTTTTGTGAAATTATAATGAGGATCCGTTTTTATGGAGATCAAGATAATAGTTTCAGTACATTAAACCTGTAAAGTTTACGTAGATACATACAATTTTGTATACATTAAGATTTACTGTGAATACGCTCAGGAACTTTAATATCTGTAATCTACACATTTTTCTAATAAGAGATTTATCAAATTAATATAAATATTATAACAAATTCGCACAGAATATCATGTGTACTTTACACTGTGATGAACGAAAAGCATATCGTTTTTTAAAAATATTAGTGTCATCATTTATGAATTATCTATGGCAATGTAGGTACGTGTTATTAAATTGACTGATGGTACAGTAAAACAATATTAGAAAGGCTTTTCCTATCTTGTTTATCAACTGTCGGTAACAACGTAATTATATAATCTTCAGCGGAAAATGATAACTGCCTATTCATTGGATAGATGGCAGTATAAGATCTACAAAATAAGAATGGACTACAATCAGCTTATCAGGAATTATAGAACTTTTCGAGAAATATTGAAAAGCCTACTGTTGGAAAATTTTTAAGAAATTGCGGAGTCACCTTCATACCTATGTACTACCTCAACTTTTGAACAATGTTTCATCAATAAGCTTTTTCAATAATACGACGGGATATGCATTATCGACGGAGGCGATGATCACAAAATCCTACTTCCGGACTCGCCGCTACGATTTAGCGCCATGGTTTTGGTATCGCCTAAAACCGTAGCGTTGTGGATCTCCCTACTCATCTCTGATAATACTTCATAATCGACTTTTCATTTCATCGCAATTGGTTTAACAGTACTCATAAAATGCAAATTCTCCATTGTGTTTCCGTTGTTCACCCCGTCAAAAATAAACAATCTGACAGCGTTAAATTAACTTCACATACTATATCCTCTGTCCTTATCAGTTTTAAATTTTCGCGATTTTCAATTTAAATTTTCGAAAGAAATAGTTTATCAATAAATTTCAGAAATAATCCAAATAACACTTTTCTCATTTTCATTCCTAGATTACGCCAAAGTCTAAGAAATGATGCAGGAAAGGGATAGCCTCATGGTCAACTATTAGCCGTTACTTAAAAAGAAATAAATTTCTTTCGATTCATCGTTCAGAATTCTGCCGTGAAACAACATAACCGCCTATATTTGTGAGGAATTACAAATATCAGCTCATCACAATAATCCATTCTAGCATCCAAATAAAACGAAGTTCGCTACTTGTAGAGATAATCGCATCATTCAAACAATTTATTCTAATTGGTATAAACATCATATATTCAAAGTCTCGTTATGCGGATATTGAATAATTTAATCATCCAGGATTTCACAATTGTAGCATGAGAATGTTACGGACTAAATGTGTTTCCAGTTGTGTAAACAGCATATGTATATCTCATATCTATTTTCTGTGTATTTCGATCCGCAATCTGTTAACTTTGAGATAAGCACCTTGAGTAAAAAAATGTATAATAAAAATCTGCACATTAATTTAAGAACGAAGTAGAATCAGAAACAGCATAAATAAGAACGCTGATAATGAATTTCATGAAAACAGATTTGAGACCATGATGAAAAAGACACTCTTATTGATATAATTAAACATATTTTCCACGAGTTTCTTAATTAAATTGTAAATTGGTAATTTCCTACACACTCTTAATACGTGTAAGCCTTGAATAATTGTTATCTAAAATTTGAGACAAGACTTAATTTGTACTTGACGATCAGACTCGTTATAAAAGTTAGTCTCATAATACTTATTTAAACCTAAAACGCAATAAAGGACATACTCGACTTTTATCGTACGTTAAGCTGTAAGTATATGGTAACCATGAAACTTTTTGCAGAATTAGCCACTTTTGTGAAATCTTATTATGAATTTGTTTCAAATTGGCTAACAAAATCTTCGAGTCTTAAGATGAAATTCAATACTGACGGGGAAAAATGTTATGAAATAACAGTGGATTTGCTTCAAGAGAATGAGTTTTACCTTTTTTCATCATTATTCGTTATTATTGCATAATCGTGCATCCTTCGTGGTATACATTTACATATATTACATGAAGCAAAATAAAATCAAAGTATAAAATTGTATACTATATATCAACGAAAATAGCATCGATTGACCTAATGGAAATGCCATGCGTCATTGATGAGCTAAAGATAATAGTTCATGATATTCGAGTATGTAGAAGAGTATAAAAATGTTAATATAAGAGCTACAGAGGAGGTTTTGCGTCATGATTACCACATGGGACGATGAAACGAAAGAGAGGTTGGTAGGTTGGTAAAGCTCAATCAAGTGAATCCACGCGTACGGGCCACATGGAGTAGCTGAAGAGGATCGCTTGAAGCGAGGTCAGCCGTGTGGTAGGGTGCTTATAATAATTCGCTCAGAGTACCGTCGATGCATGGAACATTTAGAAAAATCACGTGAAGTCCTTGGTGTAATTTTGGACGCGATAAATAAATTCGATGCTTTATCAAATGTCGAATATCAAAAAGTAAAAAGTTTTCCGATACCGGGAATCGAACCCGAGCCTCCTGGGTGAGAGCCAGGTATCCTAACCACTAGACAATATCGGAGTTGTAATTACAGGACTATTTATGACTCAAACCGAGAAGGTATCGTGTTTGAAGTAACAAATTTTGTATGAGATATATTACAGTAATCATTATTAGCACGCATAGTATTGAAAATTAGTATTATAAGAACTTTTTAGTTTGTTGTTTAACACTACCTCTAGGCTACCCAATCTTTGGCAAGAGACTTATAGGCTTGTAAAACTGGTTGTTGTCTCAGGTTCTTTATTTTTTTTCATGAATTGCAACAGCTTTTACATTTTTTGAGACTACAGTGTCTTAACCACTTTTTTTGTAAATGGACTTTTTTATTAGACCAACTGTATAATTTAGAGCAACTCTGGGCAACTGTCGTTTTAGATATTACTTACCAATACATTTTTACCAATCTCTATTTTTTATAGAGTTTCTGTAATATTCGGACGATGATATTATGTGCATAGTTTAATTATAATTCTTTCACTGAGCCGAATAATACACATTTATGAAGTAGTAGGTGAAACTAAAACTAAGAGAGGATACGAAGCTGGACTTTACGCTTGAAGTAAAAACGGACATGATGACTGGCTCGTTTCACGTTCGAGTTATCGTTTTCCCGTCAGGAATGAAGTTTTAATTAAATTTATGTTGGCGCACAGTGAGAGTCTCGCTGACAGATTAGTACCACTTACACGCAGGCACGAGCGGGGACGTTACGCGACGGCTTGACGTTTCAAAATATATTTGATACGAAATTTTCTGCATTCCATTGCATGTGGCTATTAGACGTTATAGTAAGTCCTTGTTACAATTTTCCTTTAACTCGACCTGTACATAGAAACGAGTTTACAAGCAAAAAAAAGTAAATTGTAGAAAAAAAATTAAATTACATTGAAACCAGAGAATTTGCAAAACCTTCAAAGTGTTGTTACTCTTCAATCGGTCCAAATGTTTGGTTTTACCGTAATAGCTGTTTCTATCAAATTTCAGTTGTTGTCAATTGGAGAAAAATGGGAAGGTAGAAACCAGAGGAAATTCAAAGAGCAACGTACGAATAATAGTTGCAGCACGACCTGGGAAATGTATGTGTGTCTAGGAAAGGAGAGAAGAGAAATAGAGAAAATAGGATAAATGGAGACTGGAAAAGAACTGTTTGATATGATATATATATATATATAATATTTGATACGAAATTTTCTGCATTCCATTGCATGTGGCTATTAGACGTTATAGTAAGTCCTTGTTACAATTTTCCTTTAACTCGACCTGTACATAGAAACGAGTTTACAAGCAAAAAAAAGTAAATTGTAGAAAAAAAATTAAATTACATTGAAACCAGAGAATTTGCAAAACCTTCAAAGTGTTGTTACTCTTCAATCGGTCCAAATGTTTGGTTTTACCGTAATAGCTGTTTCTATCAAATTTCAGTTGTTGTCAATTGGAGAAAAATGGGAAGGTAGAAACCAGAGGAAATTCAAAGAGCAACGTACGAATAATAGTTGCAGCACGACCTGGGAAATGTATGTGTGTCTAGGAAAGGAGAGAAGAGAAATAGAGAAAATAGGATAAATGGAGACTGGAAAAGAACTGTTTCCAGTACCGTGCTGCGTGGACTCTGTGGAAAGGCCGCACGCCGCTTGAAAAGGGCTGCCACTAGCATTCACTAATTACGACGATTTAGAACAATTAAAGTCCGGTTAGTCGGGAGCGCACGTGGACTGTGTGTCAAAATATCTGGTTCCTCGTGCCGTTTTGTGTTTCGTCGCGTTCAGCCACCCTCTTTGATACTTTTTATAGCAGAACGTGACGCGGGCCAGTCAACCCCTTTGCTTTGCTTTTACGCAAGGATTCAACCCTTTCAACGTCATTCGCCTATGAAAATTCGATGAAAATTCTTCATTATTAAAATGCATTTATACGCAATATATATATATATATGTATGACAATTAATCAAAGAAAATATCGTGATAAATCGAATATTATAATTAAGAGCAAAATAATAAAAATATAGAAAAAATATCAAAATATATATTCTATTCAATTCTGTGATTTCACAAACAAAAGCTCGTCTACCAACGTGGTGTACCACAAGGCCTATGGACTATCTCTGATGTGATTTCGAAGTAGGAAGTTCGGTTACTTGGTAGTGTGTCGCGTACCATGCGAGCACAACGTTTGTTCACCTTCGTATTAGCTTCAATGAACATCATGGTGTCTCGGCCTTTGCTAATTAGTGGTTTGTTTGGCTCTCTAGGTGGCCGAAGTGTTGGCACTAACTCGTTGCTGGAGATACGGATTCCTGCTGGTGCGATAGACAGAGATGGTCACAGGGTGCGATCATTAGCTAGAGAGCTGTAGAAACCGAGGAGGATTAGCACCCTTGCAAATTTCTAACATCCCCAATTACTCCTGGCCGCAGTCTCTATCCAGGAAAGCACTCCTTGAATATA
This sequence comes from Trachelus tabidus, assembly GCA_030142655.1. Lineage (NCBI taxonomy): Eukaryota > Metazoa > Arthropoda > Insecta > Hymenoptera > Cephidae > Trachelus > Trachelus tabidus. The sequence goes on along the minus strand of JARQTI010000396.1, from coordinate 1,745,692 downwards.
TCCATTGTCCTTTCATTTCACTGGTCGATGAGCATCTACTTCTGTTGTAAAATTTTCACTTGACGCGAAGTCAAATAGTAAATCCATTCTTACATTTTATAGCCACTCGGGTTAAACTGATGTTCCATTGAAAACTCAGCTGTTTGTCTTGTTCGCGTTTCGCGAGTGATGTGATTTTATGGAGGGAACAAGAAAGTACACGGCTGATTACGTTCGGCTAGTGCTGCCCTCTCGCGAGAAAATTGTCAACTACGATGACATCTTCAGTAAGTTGCATGCACTTCAGTGCTTTGTTTTTATAAATTGTTGACATATTGTACTTTCTCATAAATGTTGATTCAAAGTAGAATCTACGTTAAGTCAATGCGATTGGTTTTTAAAATTAACAGCATCAAACTCTGTCAATGATAATCTGTCATTCTTCACAATTATGAAGTGGCGACGGAAGCGAATGGATGTTGCGTAAAAGTGACAACACTCAATTGTGAGTTTTTGATAATTTTGAAAAGGACTTTTTTGACAAAGGATTGAGGAACTGCAATTTTATTTCTGTATAACTTATATTTTCAACAAAATCGTCAGACACGATCGTCTTCAATGGAAATAGTTAATTTTCAGGAATTTAAAGTGGAATAAAAATATCTGGATATATGTTATCTTGGGTTGTGTTAGGGTAAAGTATGCAAGGGCAATTTTATTAGGTGCTTTTAATGGTAGGAATGTTCATCTAATGAAAGATTTAATAAAAATGGCGCACAGCATATTTTTGTCGGTATTTGTCCGGCAAAATTGCAGCGGCGGTTTCTTTGTTCTTGTACATTTATATTGTTATGTAACAGAGAGATTGGAGGATCAAGGTATTCAGAGCGCGAAGGTAGATTTTTTCTGGGTGCCTAAGAGAGGTCCCTTATATTCTTCAGCTCATAGATTATTTATTACATTATATACTAGTTTTTTTATTAAATTCTGTGACGCAAAATATGCGGAATTTTGAATTTATATGTAACTTTACAATTTTTTATTTTTTTTCTTCAAAAAGTAAACAACCGACAAGGCTAACAACGGCTAACGAGGTACAACGTTGCCAGAATTCCTGCCGTGGAAACCGCGATAAATATAATATGAGATCGAATTATTCTTGTATATTTCTATAATATTTTCATGTGAAAAACTTCGATGATTAGATTTTTTTTTACGCGATATATAATATCTGAAATTCACTGAGTCTATTGCATATTTCGTATTTCAAATCGCAAAATGATTAACATGAAAAATCTGCATTCGGAACGCCAACGGGAGCTTTTTCCAAATATCTCTGTACAAACATTTTTTTTGAATGTGACAATCATTAAAAAATCCTTAACCGCGTCTGATATTTTCTTAACACGATGCTACCTGATGAAATTTTAATATACCAAAAAAATGAATAATTTCTCAAGACTATCGTCTTACACTCGGAGTACCTTAAATGACAAGAATGATAACAAAGAAAAATTGCTCGTGTACATTATCAATATACACATTTATTATATTATATTTTCGTTCGTAAAAATTTGAGCATAGATCTTGAGAGAGTGAGTAAATTTTTACATAAAAAATTCGGTGGCCCCGTAGCGTATGGTAACCCTGCACAATGGTATTTTAAGCTCGGACATGAAATAAAGGTACTCCTATGGAATGGAAGTCTTCTGGAAGACTGGAAGCCATTCTTTCTCGTGGCTCTCTACGCGATAGCAAGCGAGACACTAGATGACGTAGCTTATGAAATTCTTGCATGCGAATCGAACGATTCAACATTCTTCTTTTTGTTACCCTCGGGTTTCGGGCAATGTAACTAAATATTTCCTACCCTTGGCGAAAGGATACAAGGGACTGGATATTAAAAATCTATACTGCCAGGAGTATGAAGACATCCTATACTATGAAGACTCGCATGAGAAACTTCACTTTTTGCTCTATCCTGTAAATACGAATATGCCTGAAACGCGTGTACCTATACTTGAACCTTTTCTTGCTTTTTTCTTACCTCTGTGCAAGGGTAGCTCAGTGAGTGCTTATTTTGGTTTGAAGAAAAAAGATAGAAAAAGAAAAAGTCAAATGAATGTTAATCTTGAGAATAGAAAGGATAAAATACATATATAACGATATGAAAATCAGAAAGGGGCTCTTGACGAATTTAAAAAAATTCACAAAGGATGTTATTCCTAGTCTCTCTTGGTGATAGCTGAGGCAATGATAACAGCGAATAGAGTCACAAAGGTTCTTGTTTGAAATAACTTGAGGCTCCAAGCGAAAGACCATTGGAAACTGGTTCTAGGCTAGTGTATTTATTTAAGCCGAAGGGTGGAGTTGCTTCTTCTGTTTCTCTTTCAGCCACGACTGCGGCTGTGGCTTCGGTAACAGCTCTAGGGGTTTGCCGAGTAGTAGGTGAACTAGGATCTCGTTATAACCGTACGAAGGTTGACTTTGTGCTCGGTTATCATTTTGGGTCATCCTGCGATGATGATGATTTGTGTCCGTCATTTTCATTATTCAGTAAAATTTACATTGAAAAGGTGGTTGAGCAACTAAGGTCCAAGGCCGAAGGTCGTCGACCATAGGTTCCGAGGGTTCGGAAGTTTCGAAGGTTTGCCGGATGGGTACCTAACCCTGTCGCTGGATACGTGTGGATACCCTTTTAGGTTTCTAGAAGAGCGCGGCAGGGAGGCAGAGTCAACTCGGGATGATAGATGAGCTCGAAACTATGCGCGGAAAGCGTTCGCGCTTTTTGCTGAAATAATCTCGCGAGAATTTTCGCGGTTGTGTTTTCGCTTAAAACGCGATAATGGCCGACACTGGCTCGCATGATTAATATATTATTACGGAGCACGTGGAAACCCTTGTCGACCTTTCCGCTCTCTCTTCCACATTCCTCGTTCCCTCTTCCCACACAGCATGTTTCGTTTCCCATGTTCCGGCTTCCTGACTCGACTACATATATATTCCTCGCTAGGCACCGAACGCTGAGCTAACGAGCAAAAGTCTGGATCATCGTACCGAAAGGGCAGCAAATTTCTAATATCTCCTGGGATCAGACAATTCAGGTCACTGTGGGTATACATATGTTAGTAAGCAGTTTTCTATAATACGAGTGCTATTTATAAAATCAAATGTGGTTTTCGTCCGAGTTTTATTTATTCTTGAAATTAATTGGTCGTTACGGGACTGAGCTTAGGAAGGAAAAAACTGCCCTTTACCAAGCCCTCCCTCGTGTCTTACTTTTGGCTAAGACAAACGTTCGTGAATCTTTATTAGTTAGCCGCCGTCGAGCCTTCGCCAGGAACCCCTACATTTTTCCTTGCCTGCCGACAAACTCAGGACTCCAGGTTACTCCTGGATTTTTCACGAGGCTTTCTGAATATTTAACCAACCCCCTTTGCTACCTTGCGGATTGCGCTGGGATTTTTTTTCTCTCGGCAAATCATCCCTACAGCAGGACCCCATTAGCTTCACGATTCCCCATCCTAATATCTTCCTTGTCCTCTTCGCGAGTTTTCTTCCCTATTTTATCTTTCTCTTTATCTTTCTCTTCTTACAGCAAGCATATTTATCCTGACCCATTCCTTCGTCGCTCATTCCAGATTTTTGGTTTCTCCAGCTGGTAGTAGTACACGTATTTATTATACGCTTGAATATTCTTTTAAAGTCCTCTTTAATTTATGTTCAAGTCTACCGACTTTTTTGCTATAAGGGGTATATCATTATGTACGTGCACGATTTCTTATGGAGTCTCCGCGACTGGTCCAGCATCGACGACTGGAGTCAGTACTTTAGTTTTGTAATTGTCGGCGTTGTCCAAGATCTCGATCCATTGTTTTTGAGATGGCTTTCAATGTAACATATTTTACACAGTCGATTCGGAAATTAGCGACTTCATTCGCGCTCTCTGCCAATTCCTGTCGCAAATTTTCCAAGAACATCCTTTCGTGCTAATATTTCTTGGTTCTGTTTTTTTGATTTTTTTTTTCAGTCATTCACTCATATTTCTATTTTTCGCATCTTAATCGTAGCAACTTGCTTTTTAAAACTTTCGATTTCTCAATAGAATTCTCAAGAACTTAATTTATTATTTGCTTATTCACAAGAACAGTATTGTTTTCTGTTTTCAATTCGATAAATTCATATTGCAGTACTTCATTCTTATCTGTTGTTTTCTCAACCTACTTTCTCACTACGTTACATTCCTTTTTCAGTACGTCGTTCCTCATCTTCAGTTTTGTTTTAATATCATTGCGCAAACCGTTAAATCGTTCCCTCACATTTATTCGCTTCGATTTTGAAAATGAATTTTTCCGAATTTAACTTTTTTACGACGTCATTAGTGGAATCCATTTTGTGCGTAAACTCCTGGAGATCCCTCTTCAGTTCACCGCGCTCTTCCCTGACCTTGTTAAATTTGACCTCAGCTTGTTCGATCTCCTTCCTATGGGTTAAATCATTCATTTGGAATTCCTTCAGCTTTTAAATTAGATTAAAAGTCTATCCAGCCGAAGCTTTTCAATTTTGCTTTTACATTACTTAACCCGCTTTCTCTCCAGCACAGACCTTTTCTGTACACGTCATATTCTGATCTTAAAGTCAACAATTCGTGTTTGAGAGTTTTTCTCTTTGTTTTAAATTCAAGAAATTACTTCGTTATTGGTTTCTTGGTTTTCAACAACTCATATTGAATTATTGATTCGTCAATTTTCCATCTCAAAATGAAATTCGTATTTCGTATTTTTTTCTGTTCGGTTATCACAGTGCTAAATATTGAAATTTCACATCGTTTGCGAAAACGTTATTCCTGTATTTCAATTTGAAAAGTTAACTTATCACAGTATTAGTCGTCACTCTGATGAAGCAATTTCCGATATTCTATAGAAAATATAATCAAGTTTTTACCTAAATTCAATAATTTCCTGCAGTACGTCTAGTTATCAATTTACGATATAAAATTATCTTTTGTGTTCCATAATATTGTTTTCTTACGGATGCATTTTTCAACTGAAATTTTCCTCCCCAGATTTTTTCCACAGAGTTGAGATTTCTGTAAGAATAAATGATTTTCCCTCGTTAATTTTCACGTTTCAATACGAATAGGGTTTGTCGACCCTCTTGAATTGATTTGTCGTCTTTCTTGAATTCTTTATTGTCTAACGACATTCAGTTCGTCGTAACACAAAATCCTCCTGTTCGTTACGACTTCGTGTTTTCTTCTCGATTTGACGTTTTTCATCCTCGTAACAAGTGACGTCACTAATGGCATAATCTCCTTCATCGTATTAGATTTCAAACTTTTTTCCATGGTAAGCTCAACCTTTGAATTGTCATAAAGAGCTTTTCACTTTTTCTCCGTGCTCTTTTAATTTTGTCAACTGATGACACGGGATTCTCTTGACTTCCATTATTTCCATCGCATCTTACCCTTTTTCCTTGTCTCTCTTCCTCATTCTTATGTATCTTGTATTATTTACAGCGTCTTAGCCATTTTCGAGTTTCTTCTTTGGAACTTTTCTTATTTTTCCATCAGAGTTATCGCGAATTTACTATCGACTTCTTTGACTTCTCGCAAAGTGCACTTTTCGCGATTTTCTTTATCGGTTATCAGTTTCATAATCTGATTGTCCCTACCGGTGATAACTTCTCGAAACTTTTTAACTTTCGCTAGTAGATCAATTCTCTCCTCACCCACCCTTTGGTAATTGCGTTCTGCCATCTTGAGTTAAACCTTTATTTTCTCAAAACTCCAAAAGCAGAGATTTCGCATCGTGAACTTGTTCACGGAGCTTAGCCATTCGTTCATCGTTATCCTCGATGTTATCTTGAAAGACGTTTAGTCCGCGTGTAAAATCCTTCGAGTTTTTGTGGGATTCCTGTAATTGACAGGATCTTTCTGTAGAGAAGTTTTTAACATTGGCCATTTCTTATCTTAAGGAATTTGAGTGATCCCTCATGGAATTGAGTCTTGGGTAATTTGCGTAATTTATCACAAGTTCGTGAATTTTTTTTCGGATTAGTATCGCGTTAAAAAATTGTGTCATAATAATTACTTACAGTTCAAATGTAAGGTTCAATTTTTTCGTTTCCCTGTCAACTTGACTGATTCAAATTTCCAGGTCAGAAATTGCGCTTTCGATATTCCGCTGCAATTCCTTTTGCTGCTCCTAGCATAGCTTTTAACCTATCGATCTCAAAGTGGAAGTACTCGTTTTGCCCTCTGAAACGATCGATAATAATATATAGATTAATAAGTTCATCATAAAGCGTAACCAGAGTCCTCAAAAACTTTCACGTGTTGCTCGTAAACACTTTATCAATTTTTTTTCTCACTATCAATATATTCTTGCAATCTTCCTCTGACACGAAGCTAAGTAGAACACCTACATTCTTCTTGAGCTTGTTTGACTTTTTTTCTGGAGAGACGAAAGCTCCTCCTTGAATCGCTTTTTTTCCTCGGCAAGCTCTTCTCGAGCTTTCCTCAACTCCTTCTTCAGTTTAAGAGCTGTTCCACAGGTTATAGATTGTTAGGCTTCCATTAGGCCACTTTCCACGTTCTTTTATAATCGAATAATTTCTTTCTTTTCATGTGCCATCAAAAGAGTCCTTCCGCAGAACCTCTTCTGGGTCCTTATCAAAATTTCCAAGTGTCACTGAGTTTGAAAATTTTACTTCACAAATAGATTTCATGATACCTGATAGATCTGACATGCAATACTTTAATTCAATGTGTTCAAATCGACCATCATATTTTTCTTTAATTTTAATTTTTCCTCATGTCATCCGAACCTCCCGCGACATTCGTCTACAGTATTCTTTGAAATTTTAAAAATTGTGCAGTAAAATCTCTTGCCTGATTCGAGAATTATATAAGCTCGTCACTAGCCCGAGTCATTATAAAAATCACAATAATATCTTCATTTTGACATAAACATGATATCGTAACTTCTTGTTTATACCTAAAATTTCACCCAGCCCGCGTTGTCCGCGTTTATGAAACTTTGAGGCGCAAAATAATTTCGTGGGGAATTGCGGTTACACGTCAGGGTGCGAGGGCGACTGTTTGACGTGGCGCTTCTCACTCGACACTCGGGAAATATGAGAAATACAAAATATATGAGAATCGTGGGAAAGACGAATATCACGAGGGTGGCCTCGTTATCGTCTTCCACTTTGCACATATGTATCTACATACACCATGTACACAAGAGCATACATACATACCAACAACGTATTCTCATAAAGCTCCAGTTCACACCCGGTTTATCAGGATACCTAAAATTCAGTTGCGTTTCTAATAAAGATATGAATTTCCTTAAATTTACCTGATAACATTTATTTAAAAATGAACTCTTTCCGTAAGGTTAGTCTGCGTAAAGACGGCCGTGGGTAAGAGTTTGGTAATTACTTTCGAAATAAGGTTCACATAAATATAAGTATACAAGAAGCTTCATTAATTACTCGGATGTCTTTTCATTTAATGAAACCTTTATCAAAAGGTTTCTTATGTATTTATAAATTATTTTTCAAAGATTCTCTCTCCGACTCTGCTACAAGCATCCTTACACTCGCAGAAAGTTGTAGCTCGAATGTTTAGTGAGTTGGCAATGCGTTTGAAGTGGTAGTTGCCCAGAAAGTTTCTGCTTCCAAGGCGTCCCCTAATGAGCCTGGAATATGATGACTCACGAGGATTACAACGTGACTGAACAGCTTCCAATTATATAATAAAATTGGATGGTGGCTTCGCCGTTTTCTAGATTTCCTCAGAAAACTCAGATTCATGTTTTATTAGCGAAACCGAAAGAGCCATTTCCGGCAAACAAAGGAGATCCACATAAGGGAGAAAGTAAAGATAGGAAGTTTCTAAGTCAAAAGCTAAAATGTTGGTTTGCCAAAGATGGTACGAGTGGTTCTTGAAACATAGTCATACTCATAAGTATAGATAGAACAAAGAAGTAGAGGCTGAAGTGGAAGCTTCACAGGAGGAGGCAAGAGAAGATGCAACATCAACGAACACACCGCGGAAGGAACTTGTCTGCGGAAGTTCGGTAAATTTAGACAAGGACTTTAACCATTCTGAAGGTTGTTCGCGAGACGAGATTAAATTCCGTATGAAGTCTGCCGTTAGACTAGCAGGGTTTTCGTTATTAAGGATTAGTTTAATTAAAAGTTTCCCAGCGAAATATGCTCCTCTGCCGATCGTCTTACGCTGGCAAGTGAATACACGGTTGCACTTTCGGGTCAACCTTCGGAAGCATACGGCGACCTTTCATTCTTGTGAGATTTTATCGATTCTATCGTTCTGTCCTTTCATCTGCAAACAATTTCGCTGCAACCGAACAATTGAAGTCACCTTTAACCTCTGGGACACGTCCCAAGGAACGATCCACTAAATTCGACCTGGAACATTTTCCCCGGTTCACATATGCCGCTCACGTCACTCGTAAATCTACGATCGAACCTTTCGGAGACCTGCATTGCTGATAACCCTACTTTTCGAGAAAATACGATTCACTCTCAGGATCCTTAACCTACGGATTCCACGTGCTACTGTCACTTGCTCGTAAACGGTTCCATGGCAAGTTAAATAAGCTTTTCGGTTTGTATTACACGTGTCGAAGACGATGACCCAGGAGACTTCCTGTTTATGCGGATGCTTTGTTCCGCCATGCGCCAAATCGCCGGACCCACCGCACGAGCCATGTTGTTGCTGTGACTACAATCCGTTCAGTGACAATTCAAAAGAGTCCGAGATATACGACTTGAATTTTGCCTTGAGGAAGCTAACAGTTATGAAATGTCAGATGAAGAAATGGCGCATGGAACGTCTTCAACTTGAGAGCGAGACAAGATTGCTTAAGGAAGCTCTTCGATCCCGAGGTCAAGTGGCACTTCTTATATCGCTTTGATTAATTCTCGATTAAATAATTTCTTAGTCAACTTTTATTCAATTATATATATTTTTTAAGGTGTGAAAGTCGATGAGGTTCTCAAGACTGACCCACTGGTTCTGCATTATCGGGAGGAAAATGAGAGACTGGAGAATGCCAGGAATCTGCTCGAGGATAGGATCAAAGATCTTGAAGAGACACTTGTAGAGAGAGATTCCTTTGGAGATTCGTGCGAGGCCGTGCATTACTATAGAGAGAAAATTGGGACTCTGAGAGTTCAACACGCTGAAGAAAAGAATCAGTATTTCATTTTAGCTAATGATTTTTTCATTAGTCGCTATCTGGTCATCCAAGCTGTGATGGTTTTTATAATATTATTTTTATCTTAGACTCAGAGAGATGATTTCGGAATTGAGAATCAAACTGGCAGAGACGGAGGATGACAGTTCCTGTGCCGCGCTAAATCGTCTTAGAGCTAAATTAAGAGAACTGATGAAAGGAGGTCAAAGAGCGGATCAGCAAGTTTCTAAGGTAGTCGAACGCTCCATAGAGACACTGGTTCAATTGTCGACGAGTTGCGATGACCTGAAAGCCGAAAACGAACGTCTCCTACGGGAAGTCGAGACTCTGAGGGGGATGTCAGGAGTTCCAGTATCCCAGGAGCTTCAGAAAGTGAGTGCAGTTCAGAAACGTCTTCCAGAGGAGGGGATCAGTGGACAACCCGCTGATAAGGATGCCTTGATAAATGATTTGCAAAGAGAATTATTAGAGAATCGAGCCCGATCTGCTGATTTGGCTGTCGATCTGGATAAGATGACTGTCAGTACGAAAGCTCTGATGGCTGAAGTAGCTGCGATGAAAGATGAGCTTAAGAAAAGGGATGAAAAGGTTTTATTTATTTCATTTAAATATCCTTATGGCGCCCTGATGCTGGCACTGACGTTATTTCATTTCTTCCCAGGTTACTGAGCTTCTCGGAGAGTTGAGAAAGTCCACGGCTGATCTTCTTGGGATGAACAATTTGCAGAGCGAGATAATGGGGTTGAAGCCAAAATTGTATGATCTTCAGATTGAGCGTGATCAACTGCTCGACGAGCTTGGTAAAGTTCGGGGTCTTGTGTCCGAGAGGAATGATCAGATCATCAAGATCCTGGAAAAAAGAGAAAGAGAGACGAATGATTGCGAGTCGAAACTGGCCGCTATGCAAACAAGGATTGATGGTTTGCTAGCGCAGGAAGCTTTGTTAAAGAAGGAAAATGAAGCCCTGAAAAAGAGAGTCATGGTTTTGGAGGATGAGATGGGTGAGCTTAAAGATGTTATAGCTCACGTGCCGGATACTAGTGACGACGCGGATAGAATGTTGGCTAGAATACGTGAACTCGAGGATGAGCTTGGGAAAGTTAGTAAGGAGCTTGCAAGTAGCAAGGATACTACAAAGGGCTTGGAAGATTTGATAGAATCAATGAAAGCTGCGAAGGATAACTTGGCTAATGAATTGCTTCAAGCTGAAGAGAATCTAAATAGATGTAAGAAGGATTTGGCAATAGCGGTAGGTGTAAAGGACGATGTCCTTAAAGTCTTGGATGACTCAAAGACTCGACTTGACGTGTTGAGAGATGAAAATTCTCGCTTGGTTAATCTGGCGGATTCTATGAGAAAGAATAATGATGAGCTCAGAGACAAAAGTAAAAGCTCTCTGCAGGATATGAATGGAATCAAAGAGGAGAATGAGGTCCTGACGGCAGAGAATATTAATTTAAAAGCAGAAAATGACAGACTGAAGAAGCTCGTTGATGAGCTGAAAGCTCAAATCGACAAGCTTAAAGCTGATATCGATAAAATGACCATCGACTGCGAGATGCTTCGTCAGAACAATGAAAAGCTCAATGACGATATTAAAAAGTATGAGGTCGAGAAGGATAGATTGGAAAATGATCTTTTAAAGTTACGTGAAGAACTTGATAAGTTGAGGTCTGCGAATGTTGCCCTGAAGGATGATAACGATAGACTCGTGTCTCAGGTTGATGAGGTTTTGGCGGAACTGGCTAAGCTGAAGGACGAAAGGGATAAACTAAAGGTGGAGGTGGAGAAGGGTAAAGAGCATGAGGAAGCACTCAGGTCAGAGCTTGATAAGTTGAAAGGAGAGAATGATAAACTCAAGTCCGAAATCGGGCGGTTCGGGGATGAGTTGGATAAATTAAGGGTAGAAAATGACGGTCTCCACTCGCAAGTGAGGTCCCTCAAAGGTGAGAATGATAAACTAACCGAGGATCTGACCGACATTAAGGACTCGCTAAAAAAATTGGCGGCGAATAATGATGCACTAAACGATGAAATACGAAAACTTCAAATGGAAAATGCCACCCTCAATGATCAGGTCGATGCATTTAAGGTTCAGAACGAGAAGCTTCAATCCGACTTAGATGATACTAAGAATCAGTTAAATATGGCTAAAGCTGGCGGTGACAATCTGCAAGCGCAAGTGGATGGTTGCAAAAATGAGAACGATGAGCTGAAGACGAATTTGGAAAAAGCTCAAGGCGATCTAAATAATTCAAGGGCTGAAATAGATAAATTGAGATCAGAGAATGCTGCGCTCCTAGGAGAACTTAATAAACTAAAATCCGAATGCGAAGCTTGTCAACTGGAACTGGATCAATTGAAACTGGAAAATGGTTCTTTGAAAACCAATTTGAATGCTATAAAAAATGAAAATATGTCCTTAAAGAATGAGCTCAAGGAATCACAAGCTGAAAACGAGAACCTCAAAGCCGATCTAGAAAATATGAAGATCCAATTGGGAAGTGTGGAGTCTGAAAGAAATGCTCTTAGGGAAGCTAACGAGGGTCTGAGGTCCGACTTAAGCAAGGTAAAGGATGAGCTGGAAAATATAAGAAACGAAAATAAGAATTTGAAGAGCGAGGTAGAGACGTTAAAAACTGAGAATGGGAATCTCAAGGATAAGTTGATGGAGCTCAAAGGGAGGTTGGACGATACGGAGAGTGAGCTGGACAAGCTCAAAGGAGAGAACAGTACTCTCAAGAGGGAAGTGGGCGACATGAAGGCGGAAAAGGATTCTCTGAAAGAAGAGCTGGCGAAAGTAAAGGAAGAAAGTGAAAAGTGGAAAGAGAAAGCTGAAGCTCTGGAGGTCTCGGACGAGAAGCGCAAGGCTGAGTGCGAGAGACTTAAAGAATCTAGCGATAGATACGACAATTTAAAATCAGATTTTGAGACGCTCAAACAGGATAAGGATAAACTAAAAGGCGAACGGGATCAATTGGAGGTTCAGAAAAATGCTCTTAAGGAAGAATTAAGTAAACTGAACGAGCAGCTCGATGGTCTTACAGCTGAAAGGGACAAGCTGAAGAGCGATTTTGATCAGATGAAGAGTCGCAATGACGCTCTGAAAGGAGAATTGGATGCGTGTATCATGGAAAGGGATAAATTACGGTCGGATCTAGATAGTCTCAAGAGTGTAGTAGATGAGCTGCAGAATCAAAAGCAGGCAATGATGTCGGAGATTGAGAAATTGAGAAAGGAACTGGACGATTCTAGAAATGCAATTAAATCCCTTGAAGCTGAGGCTGCTGATTTGCGTAACGACAAGAGTCAGTTAGCCAAAGACTTTAATGATTTAAGAAAGGAGCTGGACAGAGTGAAGAGTGCCAAGGAAGATGCTGATAAGGAATTGGAGGCTTTGAAGAGTAGTCTGAACGATCTTCTTAACGAAATAATAAAGCTGAAAGAAGAGATTGATAAGTTACAGTCGGAGAAAAAGAATCTGGAGGATGAATTGGCTGTCGTGAAGGGATCTTTAACGAATTGTCAAAATGAGAACAATAGGTTACATAATGAAATTGATAAGCTGAAGAAAGAGCTTCGTGTTGTTAAAGACGAGAACGAACAATTTGTTGAAGAGATAGCTAAATTGAAAGCTGATATCGAATACTGGAAAATCGAGGGTTGCAAGCATAAGGCTGAAATCGATAAATTGAATGGAGATATCGAAAAGCTCAAGAAGGAGTTGTCTGACTGCCGTGCTAAAGTAAAGGATCTTGAGGATCAGCTTGCTGTCCACGCTGATCTAAAATCGAAGCTTATGCAGGATATTGATAAACTCAAGAAAGATTTAGAGTCCGAAAAAGCGGCCCACCAAGCTACAAAGGACGAAGCTTCCAAGGCAGCAGTTGGTTGCAAAGAAGAGCTGGAAGCTTTGAAGTCAGAATTAACAAAGATAAGAGGTGAGAACAACAAATTGAAAAGCGAGATTAGTGATCGGGAGAATCAAATGGCAGCGCTTAAAGACGAATTAGAAAAGTTCCGTAAAGAAGCCTCTGTTCTTAGAACTGAAAATGATCGTTTGAAAGGCGAATTTGATAAGAAAAAGGCCGAAGTCGATGGGTTACAGAACGATCTTAACAAGGTTAAAGCTGAAGCTGACAGTTCGAAGGGCGAGGGTATAAACCTTAAAAAAGAAATCGATAAACTAACTTCTGACAATAATCGACTACAGCGTGACCTCGATGCCTTGAAAGCTGAAAATGAGAAGCTTGCAGCCGCATTAACTGCAGCTAAAAATGACTCTGAAAAGTTCAAGGCCGATTTGGCTGAATGCAAATCTGAGATCGACAAACTTAAGGCTGAAATTAATAGATTGAACGGAGAATTGAACAAGCTGAATGACGAAACAAAGAAATCGAAGGCGGAACTCGAGGACCTTAAGAAGAGTCTGTCGAGTGCCGAGGACAGAATGAAGAAGCTTCAAGGACAGGTCGATGCGCTGGAAACTGAAAGGGAAAAGCTTATTGGAGAACTAAATGGCGTCAGGTCAGAAAATGATAAGTTAGCTAAAGAATTATCGAGTAACAAACATGCCAAGGACGAAGCGCTAAAGGAGAACGCAGCTCTGAAATCCGAAATAGCTGCCCTTAGGGAAGAACTAAACAAGGCTCGTGGAGAGGAGACGAGACTGAAGCAAGAGTTGGAAGGTCTCAGGAAGCAACTGTCAGATTTGAAAAGTGAACTGGACAAGATCAAAGAGGAGAACGTAGGATTGAAGAAAGCGAATGATAAGATGAAAGCGGAACTAGAGTCGCTCAAGGTTGAAAATGGCCACCTCAAAGAGGCCCTTGACAAAGTTAAAGGTGAATTCAATGCGGCCAAATTAGAATACGAGAACGGTATAAAGCAGTTAAAGGATATGAATGATAATCTCAGAAAGGACGTAGCCAGTGCGCAGGATAGAGCGAAAAGTCTTGAGAATCAGCTAGGGTCTTTCGAGGGAGAAAAGAATAGAATGGAAAAGGAAAATTTGCTGTCGAAGGGTCAAATCGAAAAGTTAGAGAAAGATTTAGTTGCGGCGGGAGCCGCGAAAGATGCGGCTTTACGAGAGCTTGAAGCCCTGAAGAATACTTTAGCTGGCTTAAGGGATGATTTAGCTAAGTGCAAGGCTGACAAGGACAAGCTTCACCAGGAGTTGGACGAGATGAAGAGACGTTCCGAGGATTGGAAGGGCGACCTGGATAAGATGCGGGCGGAGAAGGAAGCTTTGAAGAGCCAGCTTGACAAGCCCAACGGGGAACTGGATAAAGTACGAAAGGAGAACGCCAACTTGAAGGCGGAACTTGATCGCCTTAGAGCTAAGGTCGATAAGTTGCAAGCCGATAATGATGCGTTGAATGACGAAAAAGCTCGATTGAAAACTATGCCTGAAAAAATACTTGATAAGGAACTTGATAAGAGGCCCTCAAAGGCATCGGAAAAGAAGATCGAAGATGACAAAGCTTTGAGGAAGGAGCATTCAAAATTATTGGAAGATTTTGAGAGATTGCGTAAAGAAAATGAAAGACTGAAAGCCGAGTTGCAGAATATGAAAAAAGACCTTGAAAAATGTCGTCGAGAAAATGGTAAGTTAAGAAAAGTATCTATCAGGTGTTGGAGCAATGCCGGATATTCAAAATGTAAAAAGACCTGAGAAAAACTCGACAGGTATAATGGAAGCTGTTGCTCCAAGTGAGACGTCATCGGTTGTTAATCATTACCTACTAATACTAATATCTTGGCTTATTGAAATTTTCTAGCAAAATCCACAATATCCATAGTAGCCGATAGTAAAGTTCCATCAGCAGAAGTTACGGACGATTGTGGAGATTATATAAGAGCCAATGAAATCCTTACACAAAATATAGATGAACAAAACGACGGTATTATTCATGAAATAATGATTAGTTTCTATTTTATGCTTTACCAGTACAAGTAGGATTTAATTTGTATATATATATATATATACACATTTTTGTTAAATAGGAATAAATCGTATTCGCGAATACATTGGCTTTATTGAAGGAAAAACTGCAATGCGACCAATAATGGTGCGAAAATTCGGCAACGACACGAAACCAAATGCCGATGTAATAAAAATTTCTCGACTCAGAGGTATGTTAATGGCTTCGCAAAAACTTGCTGAAAATATTCAAAACGCGGAGATGGAAATTCAAGAAATTGGAAATTTACTTGACGAAAATGAGAAACTGAAAAAACAAATCGACGATCTCGAAAAACAACTCGCTGTCAGTCTGATAATAATACATTATTCCTTTTAATGGTAATGTGATAAAATATTATTAAGTCAATAGAAAAATATTTTTTTTCAAAGGAATTCGGTGTGGACGATCCAAAGATGATGGAAACTAAAGAGGACGGTAACGACATATTCGATGCGGAATCCTGGCTTAAGGTAATTTAATAATTAGTAAACTTCTCGTTAGGAACAAGTAATAAAAAAATGAACTAATCTCCCTTTATTATCAATTTTTTAGTCACTTACTTTAACGCAATTGGCTGATCTTCACGAGAGGATATGCAGACTGACATCTTCAATGGTCGAGGAAGATTTAAATCCCGATGACTTCATGGACGATCAGGATGACGTTACAATTTGCAAACCCTGCGAAACCTCCCGCGCCTCCCGGAATTTACAAGAAGATCCAAGAAAATACGAGCGTGAAAATTTAAACAAGAGAATCTCCGCATTGCAAAGACTGATAATGGATAAGCAATTGGATGCTGCGGGCAAGATCGAAGACATGAAGAGAACACTACGAGAAGAGCAAGCTAAACTAGTGCGACTATCTCAGGAGATGAATCTAGAAAGAGAACGAAATTACGAAATTCACCAAACAATG
The DNA here is from genome assembly GCA_030142655.1 of Trachelus tabidus. NCBI lineage: Eukaryota > Metazoa > Arthropoda > Insecta > Hymenoptera > Cephidae > Trachelus > Trachelus tabidus. Next base: position 1,729,599 of record JARQTI010000396.1, on the reverse strand, counting down.
GAAAATTCGCCATGTTGGAAAAACGATTGTAAAGCAGCATGCCGAGTTGATCCCAAACAGGTATATCCTGGACCCTTCTTCAATGTATCAGGATCTGTGTCCCAACCTCATACAAAAAGTTTGACTGGCAATATTTGTAAGCGTCAATACGAAGATTCATCGGGCGCCACCAAGCCTAATAAATTAAATGAAAATCCAATAAGCGATATCCAACCTCGGAACAGTGATAAGAAAAGATAAGAGTCTATCGGCAAAAGATTCCATTCGTCGTAACTAGGTATTCATAACGTATATAAATCATTACCAATATCCAAAATCTAATATACATAAAGTAACGTGTATTACTAAAATTGGAATTCCGCGGAAATAAAGACAAAGGACTGGGATTAAAACAGTATACGTGAATTCCCTAGAATCCGTGAATTAATAAACATAATAAACAAAGCAATAGGTCGTTACGCTGTACGTGGACAGACTGTACGAGTGGAGGGTTAGTAGAACGAGTACTTGCCATAACGCGATTTCGTGACTGACAGCCAACGCTAGTATTATTCGATGAAGATTAATTCGATTAAAATCCCGATCTACATCCGGTTCCCAGGACAAACTCGCGTTGCTCTCTTCTCGTTAACCATAACGTGTGATAACGTGGTTACGTGCACGGAGGGTGGGGTGTTACGCTCGGAGATCAAACGTATAATTAAGAGGGATTGAGTGGAGTATGAGAAACGAAGAGGGTGAAATAACAAAAAAAAGAGAAAAAGAGCAGGAGTATAGAAATTGAGCGGAGAGGTAAAATAATAAACGAATTGACCAAAATCTGTTTACTCGCTTACTTTCGTTGAACACAATCGAAATAACGTCTATGAGCCATGACGCCGTGACGTTATACGCGAGCATACGGAAATAAGGGATGATGAGAGTCGTGCGTACTGCTGGAACATTTTGTCGGTAATATGAGCGATTCGAACGTTCGGTAATAATGAAAACAGGTCACGTTATTGGAGCTTTGTAGATTTATCGAATGAACGCTAATGTTAACGGACGATCAGATATTTTGTGGTTTCTATTGTCAGTCTTTACTCTTTCTAATTATCACGTATTTCACTGATGTTATTTTAAATTAGGTATACCTTGTAACTTTTTTTATGTAACGTGTCCGAGTATCATAACGCATGATGATTGTGAACATTCCTATCATTCGTGTCTTGTTGGGTTTTACATTGACACTTATACGGAAGCAATATATGGATTAGGATGATTAGGGATTATCTAATAGTGATTTTAACGAATAATAGAGTTATAGAGTTTATTGCATGTTCTGACATTCTGACGTAACGCTCATTGTGTCACGAAGGATATAAAATGACCGAGCACATAGTCGACTGTATGCATCGTGCAGTTGGTCCCATGGGATACAGTTTAATTATTTATTTTTAATAAAATGATATACCTTTCGACAGCAGCACTTTTACTGTGTGCTGCAGTAGCTCAGGTAAGACTAACGATATGGTTATCGAATGATAGTCAAGATTGAGGAGTGAAATCTATTTTGTATTATTTAAATAAATATTCTGTCAGGGGGAAGGTAACTTGTACATTGATGACTGCTATATTACCGAAAGCAGTGACGAATATTTCGATCTAGATAAATCAACCGTTACGGTAAACGAGGTTAACGAAACGTACAATACGATGAATTTAAAAATGATAGTCATCAGTGAATTACCGGAAGATGTTAACGTAAGTCATTTTATTATTATTACATGAAATTTATCATTAATTATATTATCTTTTTATTTTCGAGTTATGACGTATTTGCTATAGGTTGAACTGGCTGTCTGGGAAGGAACTATGGGTGAGTACACTGTACCTTCCGGATTCGATATATCCCTACCCATCTGCGATATGCTCGAGGAACCAATCATTGGTGCCTCGTTCTTGAAGGCTATGGGTTTCACAAAGGATAATTGTCCACCACCGCCGGTAATATGAAAATTTGCAAATTTTTTGTAATTAATATATTATGCGGAACACTATGTATTGCTTTTTGTATATTTTTTTTTAATTCAGGGAGAATATGGAAATCCATCATATTTTCCAGAGATACAGAACTTACTACCACCTTCTTTACCACGTCGCAAGTATATGGTGAGTTTTGCATTGATGTTGGATGACGAATTTTTATTGAAGTCAGAAATTTTTATAGTTGTCAATTAAATGAAAAAAAATGTTTAATTAAAAAGAATTGAGTTTTTTGTTATTAACGGAAGAAGTTGAATGACTTTTTGTAATGTCCCTTATTATCCAGAATCAAGAGAGGTTAAGTAAATCTTTGTCATTGACTTCTGCACGTTGAAAGATTATATATGGTTAGTTTAAAAAACTTGAAAAAATATATGTATGCCACCAGATTAAACAAATTTTACTAAAATAGATAACGTCATTTCTTTCGAGTATGCCAGAAGATTGAACCATTTTTGAACCTATGTTCATGGCACCTATTTATTTTTACTCTTTCTCTCTCCCTCTCTCTCTCTCTCTCTCTCTCTTATCTTTGTCTCTGTCACTCAATTATACTTTCACCCTTTTCTCTTCATCTTTTTGACATTCATCTCGCCGGTGTCTACTTTTATTCTTGCTATATGTCCATATCCTCTTGCACGTTTTCAGTCTCATTCATACAAAGCGGGAGCCGTCTCGTTTCTCGTCAATTCGGCTTCGAGCCAGAGACACTAAAAACGAAGAGAGACTCGCAGCATCCTCAATTCAGTCCGGATAATGAAAACTGACGGTACAGGCCTGTCTGCCGAGGATAAAGCTATCGAAATATATAGTATATAAAACGAGCTAGAGACCCAATGTTTCTCTCGTTGTGCCGAGACTGACATTTTTCGTTGTCCCTGCTCGTGACGCTTTTCCCTTTTGCCAAACTTCCTCCTGCCATCCTTATTCTTTTCATCCTTTATGAATATTTGTCAAACATTTCACACATGGACAAAAACTAGTTCGACATTTCGGCCCAGCCATTTTGATAACACGAAAAGTATCAGGAGAAGCGTTAAAGCTTTACGACTTGGAATGAAAAAGCATGAGGATCGAAATTTTTTTATCAAAAAAATAATCAATGAAGCAAGCATGAAAAGCATAAGTATTTTTTTGTGGATAATAACAGCTTTTTTTGTATCCTGAAAAACTAACCAAACGAATGTCCACGGGTATAGGTATAGTAATTAGAAAAAATAGGTAATATAAAAATTACAGGGTTTTTAGGAAAAAGTATGAAATCTTCGTTATAGGACATGCGAAATGGGACAGCAAATGAGAATGGGGATAGAAAATTGTAGGGTATTAACAAATGGGAAAATAACGGCGTGTAAAAGCGATCTCGCCGGGAGTCAGGGTGGTAGATGAGGCAGATGAAAGCTCCGACGGTTGAAAATGGCTATGGCGGTTCGTATACAGTTGCAATTTCACGGCTCGTAGGCTGGTCTGCGTAAAGCTCGTGCCGCGGGTTTGTTTTTGTATTAATAAAACATTTACATCTCTCGGCGGATACCCCTCCCTCTACGAAAGGGAGACTAACGGTGGGCGCCATGGACAGAGGGAGTGGGTAGCAGGGGTCACACTCGTATCTATCTAACGGCAGAGCTTTTTTCTCCCTTATATGTCGGTGTCCCACCATTCGAAACATTCGCAGGGGATGCTGCTGCTCGTGAAAGCAGCATCGAAGCGTCCTGGTGGAGTGTGGGGCTCGACTGTCGCTCGGTGAATGCGTTAACCGGCCGGAGGGTGACGGAAATACACGAGCTGAGCCGAGCAATCCCGAAAACTCAGCGGCCCCTGTCAGTAGGCCTGCCGCAACGCAGCAGTGAGCGCGCCTTCCGCTTTACTACGGGGGCTTCGTTCTCGTTCCTTTAATCTCGCAAATTGCGCTGTGTCCAGGCATGGCTTCAGTGTTAGTTTTAAAATTGTCATCGATTTGATATTGATTTTTATTACATTTCCTCGATTCGAAGGGAAAATCATCGAGAAAATTTTAACATATCATTTTTGCAAATTAAAACTTAAAATCTTGTACCTTAACAACGCGTAGCAGTGGGACTGTACTTAGGGGTATAAGAATAAATGTCAAAAAGTCCTGATGAAGGATTTTCACGATAAATCTAAATAATTAAAAAATATTGCACGTCTACAAAAACTTTAATCGGAACATAATATTTGTGATAATTTTTATTTCTAATACCGATGCCGATAGAACGTTAAAACAAATTTAATAACATCTCGTACTTTTTTAAATTACTCACGGGTTCTCTTTAAAACGTATACGGACATTTACGATAGAACATAAAAATGCTTTTACATCACAAAACCTTTTTACACGCTACGACACATGATTGAATATTTTCCACGTAATAAAAGGAGAATCTAATATCCTCAAGTGCATCATATAAACAGTTAACTAGTATCAAAGAAAAATGATTGATTCGGGTGACCGATCTCATCGGTGAAGGACAGCAAGAAAAATTGGAAAGAATCTTCAAGAAGGATGAAATCAACGAGAGCAAAGTTCTTATCGATAACTCAACGAAGTTGCGTCACTTCCGGAATAAATAAGTGCAGTTATACCGTGTCGAATAATCAGTTAGACTGGTTACTTATAATCCGACCGTACGTTCGTTGCAAGTGTATCGAAGGTGCATCGAGCAGTTAAAAAAAAAACTTGAAACATCATTAAACTCAATAAAATCACAAGAAACCCCAAGGGGACAGTTTACCAGGATCATTAAATTCATCAGATTCCTCGAGTCTGATAGATCTCAGTGATATTTCGAGAGGAATACACAAGTTTCAACATCCTCAACATCAGATCTTCTTATCTCTGCAATATGAAGACGCTCTTGTTGATGAGCATTCTCGTGTATACCGGGGCGGAAGTGTTCATTGATGACGTCGATGAACCAAGTAAGTCAAAGAAAATGTAAATATGCGCTGAAGAATTATCCGAAACTAGGTACATAAAGACCCAATAGAAAGACACGTACCAGTAACAGGACACTCGTGTTCTACACGCGCCGTATTAAATGGAAACATTTTATTTCTTATTTCAACACAAATGGTAGACCTGACCGAATGCAGGTACCCATCTACCATCAGGTAACATCTGGCTCAACACCTAAGGCTGGTTCATTAAAAAAAATCTACAGGGAACTTGTACGTATTAGATAAAAAGATACCGGTTAGCCTAAAAGTGTATTAATTTCCGTGAAAGGGAGAGAGAGACAGATAGATAGAACTGAGGCAATAGTAAAGGATTAGATAGGAGCGGAGCGATTCTATGTTATGGTTCAGATGGAGCGGGGAAGTATTCACCTGTCAATAGTTATTTTGCGGTGAACCAGTCGTGAGAGCTGTTCTACAATAGCGTTAGCAGACCAGCCAACAGACTGTTTATTCGATCGATACATTATGCAAATTGACCTAACGGCTTCACGTCGCTGCATCGATAGACCGTAATCTTTCTACGTCGAAGTGGATGGGAGCAGCGCAGCCAGAGACGAGAGTTGGAGCTTAGGAGTAAAAATATATGAGAGTAAATTGGATGAAAAAAAGTATAAAAGAAAAATAAATATAATATGGGTATGACGGAGAGATAACGACGTGAGGGTTGATTGAAGATTTTCAGTAATCAAGGCCGTAATCGATCGATTTACTTGATATTGTCGGAAACTAATGAGGTATAAAGTTTGGCTAGTTGTAATAAACGTGACGCCATTTATCCCCGTAGATTGGCACACCTATCCGCTATCAGGCTCCTGGTCGAACTTTTATGATTTTGAGGTGGCAGCATTGGCAGGATTGGCGGTCGGGCACGTACCTGCCAATCGTTCCGATCCGTCGCGTAATATTCTCTGGTGGTTAGGAAGAGAACCGAGTATTCATAGGACGATCGATGACACGGATTGCTGGCGTTAACGAGGAATTCGTTATGGTTCAATAATTCGAATGTATCAAAGTCCTCGGTTACATTGTCGTTATCTCGTGAGAGCACGAGGAGATAATGAATCAGTTGAATTGTCAAAGATTACTCTGTATGGATACATGTTTATACGTGTGTGTGTATGTGTGTGTGTGTGTATATATATGATGGAAGTTTGCCAACTTTAGAAAATTACCTTCTACTTCCGGTTGTTTCGCTTACTCTCGTTGGCGTCGTATCCGCTTTTACCTGATTTACAGAATAATTCGTACTCATGAATCAACTTCCAACCTTTTTTATCCTCTTGTTATCTAGCCAGGATAATAGTGAAAATTCTTCGTGTGCGGCAGGTTTTCGTTTATACACACAGAGACCGTTCTCTTGATTTTATTCGGTGTTCATTCTTTCTTTCGCGAAATCCGAGAAAATTGTTAGCTTTTTACATCGCTATCCCGTAGACTGTGTGCAAAGTGGAAAATAAAAAAAAACGAAGTCGGGAAATGGGAATCTCGATAAGGTGGTATCCGAATTGAATTCCCGTGTTAAGCAGGGGTAATCGTCAATTTTCGTAAAAAGGGGTAGTTTACCTCTAGCCAGTTCTAAGGTAGTTTCAAGAAAAATAGTGAAAACTTTTTAAACCGTTTCGGAAAGATTCGATAGCAGCGAAGACCCACCGGTTTAATAGACGTTCAGACGATTGGACGTCGGTCAAGTCGGATAAATCTGTCAAATGGAATTTACTCGAAGGTTTCAGAAAACTTTCTCGACCTAATCGTATTTATTCCGCTGTTTAATCCGTCGCGCGAAACGCAATTACCGGTCTGTCCAAATTTCTGTAGTGACTCTCTCACGCTATATGATGTTCTATCTTCCTCTCTCGCTTTCCATCTCTCCTCTCTCTCTTTCATATTTAAATTCTTTCGCATTCATTCTCACGTGCTCACCATCATCATTCCACTTTACGCACCTCCAACTTTTCAATGTCCTTATACACATACCACTCTCGCCATAGAAGATAAGTTAAATTATTATTAGCCCGCAAACCTAGCCGCAAGGCCACAGACTTGTACATAAAATTCCACAAAGAATCTCCTGCGGAGCGTATCTTGATAGCTGTATCATTTCTGAAAAACCAATAGCCACGCAAGTAAATGGTAGACCGTTACACTTATCGGAGATTTAGAAATTAAAATGCCCAAAGGGAAGTCAATATTTCAGACACCGACAATGACAGTACTAGTATACGTCTGGTAAAAATTTTTATTTTTCTCGTGCCTGAAGCCTCGAATTCCACACGATACAAAGTATAATAATTTACGAACTTGCTAATTCATTTTTTGCCCTCTCTCCCAACGGACTCGGATGCTTCGACGCGACATTACCAACGAATATATCCATGGACTATGTAACAAGACCGGAAAGCTGTCGGCGACGTCGTCGATTTCGAAAATCACGACTAGCAGGATCTAAATGGACGAGGTGCGTGTACGCGAGGCAAAGGCGAAACAATGAATGACGAGACACAAGGACGGAGAACGGAACATAATGGGGGACTGAAAATTAAAAAACAAAAGTATCGAGTCTTTTGCATTTACGGTGGAATCTGCTACGTTCCCAATTCGTAGATCTGAAACAGGGTATACGTAGAATCAAAAGGTACAGGTATATTACGCCGGTAAAAAATAGCGAACGGCGCAATGTACTAGGTACCGGGTAATTTTAGAGAGAAATTATTACTGAATATTCCTGGGATATACCTGAGCTAACAGTGACAAGGATCCAGGAGTATTCGGTTGAATTCAACGCAAAGTACGTTTTTACGAAGGAAAAAATTGTATTGGGCTGATGGAGCAGCTGCCGAGTTGTAAAGATAACGTCGCTGCTCCGATGGGTAACGCGAGATACGAGAAGAGCAGCGAGAGCTCGTTGCACGACCAGGCTCTACTATCCGAACCCTTGTTCCGCAAGCTTGCTCGCGTATACGCTTCGACCGTAACCATTTCCACTTATAAGGTGCATATATATATATATATATATTAATATAGGTAAAGTCAGGCGTAAATATATATATCACTATATTATATATATATACAGCTAAATTCACTACTGTCGTTCTTCTTTGTTTACAGGCTTCATATCCTTTGTATTTTTGTCCAATGGAGAGAAATGGTTTTGTCCTCGTTCGAAACCATTTCAATGGATTATTACGATTCATATTATTACGATCACATTTTTTTATTTGATTTTCACGTAATTTTACGTGACTCTAGCATTATCGAAACACACATACGTGACAGTAGCTGGGAATGGTGATTGTTGACCATTTTAGGTTTGCGAGGCTTCTTTCGTAAGAAAAATTTACTCTAGGGTTGGCCAACCCTTATTCGTACCTACTACATACATACCCTTATACATACGTCGTTGGTAGTACGTGGACGTGATTCGGATGCGATATCTGGATATTAGTACTTTTAGCGATTGTTTTTGGTGTCTTTGACCTTACGAGTCTGATACACTCTGTAATGGATTCTTTAAGCAATTTATTAATCCTTAAAATCCGACCCTGATTTGGGGAGCTTTTGATAAGAATCCGTTAAACCGTACAAATGAAAGACTTTTGGCAATTGGGGGAATTTCCGTTAAATATTTAATGATGATTTCTGGTACCTGGTTACTGGCAGCAGATATTGATCTATTGATGCTAAAATCCGTTATTATACTGGTACTCGAGTCTGGTCCCATATACTATTTATTAATCTGATAATTTTCGTCCAGTATTTCAAGCTCTTAATTTTAAACAGTACAGTGATGTCCCGATACACACGTTGAGCGCTGCCATCTGGTCGCGAAAAATTGTAGAGGACGTCATTATACGAAACTGGTATGAAATCCTGCAGCATATTTACGAAGAAAAACTGTCGTAAAGGCATGGTACTACCGTCGCGATATTCATTGTGCGCATCGCTGTCTCTTAAATTCGCAACACGAGCCTCGCTTCTACGGTACCGCCTTTATTAATGTTTCTCAAAGAAACGTAGAACGACGAAGCGGAACGAGCTGCGCAGGTTCGGAAACTTCGTAAATCACTCGAATTTATTATTAAAAATGTTGCGTGAAATATGTAGAACGTTGGTGGCGACGGGGATGATGATGGCGGCGTTGATACCCTTGCCGTCGTAGGGTCAAAGGGCAGAGAGGGTTGGGTCAATGGAAAAAAAAAGAAGAAAGAAAAAATTTAGCTAACAATTTCTCATGGGCGTGTTTGCAAACGTGCGTGCCATGGGCTTCCTTTTTTCCTCCTGTATCCAACTGTATGGCTATCCCCTATATCCGGATGTAGATATATCCATGTCATGTGTTATGTACTGAATGTTGTGTAGGGAGGCGTGCGTCTGAGGGTTGGGTAAAATAAGTTGGAGAGCTTGTAATATGTAGCGAGGAGAACACGAAAGCGCAGTATTTCAAAAGCTCTCGGCCGCACTGGCGTATAGCGGGTATTGTGTATCTGTGCAAGGGTATAGGAATATATGGTACAGGGTTGGCATTCCTATACGCGACCTTTATATCTAAGGAAAACCCCCTTCGTCGTTACTGGTTATCCCCGCGGTGCCATATCAGTTCACGTGGCTAATGTATGACTCCGGGTTGGTCAAACTTTTAGAATATCGAGAATTTTTTGCAACTTCATGAAATCGCAATTAACGGACGCCCGTATCTGTATCTACGACGGTACATGAGTTATCACGGGGATGAATAATATTTAGTGTCAGGCTAAAATCGGGGTAAGCATTTCGTGAAAAATTTTCAAGAGCGTTCTGGCGAGTCATTATCGCGATGCCGGGGTGCTTGAAATATTGAAACGAAAATCGAAATTGTACGGTAATGGTGGAAGGGGTGATTTTATACTGTCTACGAGCGTGGAAGGGTAGAATGTGCAGGGTGGTTCGAGGGTGGTACAGAGTGCTCTTAACAAAAGGAACCGAAGAAGCGAACTCAGGGACGAGCTAGAAAAACGCAATATGGGAGTGGCGATTCTATGAGAGCTCGAGAGGCATTCCGAACAAACAGTCCTGCAATAACTGTGAAGACGTAGCAGGAAGAAAGTCCTCAGTCAGCAAGCATAAGCCCTCTTTAATTTGGGTTTTTTGGTGAAGGACGATGCGGAAGTATCATTATTGCTTGGCATTTACTGTATCTAGGTAGGGTATGCAGAGAGATTTGGTAAGTCAGGGCTAACTGGAAATTGCGAGAGGTTGGGGAAGATCAATAAAGAAAAAGGAAATAAAAAAGAGGAAAGACGAAGAAGACGGCTAAGGGAAATTCCGATCCGAAAAGATATCCCGCGTTTGTTCTCGGAGTAGTAGCTCCCGAGGATAAATTCTCTCAGGACGGCTCGAAGGGTGAATCCCCCAAGGGGTAACTGGGGGCGCCGATCAGAAACAGATTCCTGATAAAGCGTGAGGAATAACGCGATAAGCGAGGCCTTCTAGATCGGAGTCCTCTCTATGGGTCGCACTGTGCCCTTCTGCCCTTTCATCCCTTCTACCCTTACTGGCACCAGTGTGTCTGTGGGATAGTCACCCTGTACCGCGTGCCCGGGCAGAATGATCCTTTATTTGACGAAGGAGTTTCACCGACGGCCATAAAGAGGTGCGACGTCGATCGCTCAATGCGGGACTGATTGGTCGGGGTAGGCGGCAGCACGTGATTGTCTACGCGACCCAATTGTCTCGCAAGAGACCCACCAAGGAAAATCCAAAGGAAAAACCAAAGAGCTGTGAACGGCCGTCTTTTCATCCATTCTCCACACTGGATTCATCTGAACCCAGTATACCAAAACCTGCCGGCTCCTATCTTCCTACCACCTTTCACCTTTCATCCTCGTGCTTTGTTTTCTTCCTTTGCTCTTCCTTTGGTACCCACTGAACCATTCTTTTTATTTCTTTCGTTTCTCTCCCTGTCCCACTGTCCTACCCTCCTCTCCCTCCCCCTCTCTCTCTCTTCTTTGGCCAGACGCACCAGAAGAAACAGCAGCATCGATCCGGTTGCCGCCCGACGGGCATCGAATTATCAGAATCCGCGGGTTTCAAGAATGAGAAGAGAATATTGAAAAAAGAACGCTCTACCACGTATATACATATGTCTACCTTCCAGTAGATAAGTCCTCGCTTTTTTACATTAACTCCATTCCACTTGCTCCATGTAATTTCTACGATGCTTCTCTCGTTAATCCAGCAAAGTGCATTTCCTTCCTTCCACAAGACCTACGTCCGACCCGACGTTTCTAAGCTTCTCATCTTTCTCATCTTATTCATTGTTTTCCTTCGACCGATAACTCTCGTTTGGAACACATTCCAATTTCTCTTATTTTAACATTGGAAATTATCTTCTGCCATGTTCTCATTCAGTATCTTTCTTATCCCGCTGGCACAAAAAAAAGTCGTTTAACCAAGAGGTAACAAGTTGTCTCGAATGTAAGAGGATGCTGGGTCCTCCTGACCGGTTTCGTTGCACCTGCTGCACCAAAGTGATACATCTATTACTATCTATGCCTCTGCGTGGCTCTGCTTCTCTCACTTTCAGTCTTTCCTTTCCACCTCATTCCGGCCCATTCCCGTGTCCCTTTTAGCTGCTGTGCCCTTTCTTCGTGCCATATGCTAACCTGCATAATAATATCGCTCTACGCGATGCACTCGAATGCACGTTCATGCATATAGTGGCTCGGTATACATATGGTTTAATATATATATATATATATATATATATGTTTGCCAAAGGACTACTGCGGGGGCAAATACTTTAATAAATCGAATACTCTAAGGACTTGTGGCTGTTTCGCGGTCGGACCTCATAAAAATTCCAATTTATGGGCTGTTTTTGGAACCGACCCCAAAATATACACAATCAAGCAATCGGCTAAATTTAAGACATCATGAATTTGTCATTTTGGGGTACGTCCTCAAAAAAATTGCCAGCAAATTCAATTATAAGGCTAGTTTGAGGATCATCCTCAAAATATAAACAAAACGTAATCATCGTATATAATAATACACAGATAACGTGACTTTGGGGGATGTGCCTAAAAGATCCATTCTGCTGAGGTGAATCATTGTCCCCAAATTAGCTAGTGGTCAAAAGAAATGTCCTGAAAATAACCATTTCTTTGATTAACTTTTCATATTTTTA
>JARQTI010000396.1:1690139-1717333 GCA_030142655.1 Trachelus tabidus | reverse complement strand
TTTACGCATTATAACGAAAAATATTAATTTTAATAAATAAATTTTAATATTTATTGGTATGGGAAGTTAGTCAATGTCATTTCCAAACATAAAAAACTTGGGTCCTCAGAATGATCCTTTGGCAAACATATATATATATATATATATATACATATACATATATTGATATAGGCGTTGCAGTATCAACTCTTATGCGAATGTGCTGACATTTATGCTGGCAACGTGCTACTCCCCCCTGCAAAAATGTTATCGAGTAATGTTAACGTAGGCAAACCTTTCGTTGTTACACATCTATACAGACATTTTTGATCTTATAAAATGCATCTTTTTCACGGAACGCAATGCGTAATTCTCGAATCATCATTTCGATAAATTTACTTAATTGAAAATATTTATATTACTTTTTTCTTTCATCCCCATCAAAATTATACCACGCAAATACATTCGTTGCGGTCGCGATACACATTTAACGATCAAGTTGCGTTTCACCCAATGTACTTTGCTCCCATCTATCATTCCTGTATCTGAATCTTTAATCAAGCCCTTGCATTAATTTGCTCTCCCATTGCCAATCATTCATCCCCCCCCCCCTGTATTCAAATGAACCGCCTGAAAAATCCACGTTACCCCTTTTTCCCAGCCATTTGAATTTCACCAGCAGCATTTCAATGCGAATTATTTAGGAATGCACATTACCCCCGTTCGACCCCCAACCCCATACCAACGATAGCCATCGCGTTATTATCGTTCAATGCACTTACTCAGACATGCACCAGGTCCTACCCATAATCAAATATACATATCGTTACTTCTCCTCCCCCGTCCCTACGTAATTCTCTATCAAAACATATATTCAATATGAAGCATAAGCCTAAAAGACGGAATTTGAAAAGCTTATAAATCATCTTCTCCATATGCAATCCATTTGACCTGTGACCTTTCTCGCAAATGCACAGTTTGATCAATCGCAGTCGAGTCACATGTCATCTTGACGTATCTTGAGTGCGCTTGCCGTGTACATTTGCGGGCCTCTGCACACCGGATGCCGCACAAATCTGTTTGCCAAGCATAGGAGGCTAACGTCACGTCTAGTCCTCGGTCCAACCTACGCGTTTGCCTTGAATAGTTATGCGGTATCGTACGGTTAGGTGTTCCTAATGCGTGCACACGTGGAAATATCTAAACACAACAAGCAGACCCATCGTTGACAATCTCAACCCCTTGTACGGTATATCCATGTACAACCCACCACAACCCACTACAACCCCACTCGTATGATACTCCGGTCTGCAAAGCAGCTAACAACACTCACTAGGCATTTATCCCATGTACATATCCGCGTGTCGTTAGCGATGGGTCGTTCGAACGCGCATTCGGTACCGAACATTAATTACGTCGGATTATTAACATCGCACCGCCAATGAATTCTCGGATTTACGTTACACGTTAAGTCTACATGGTTTTACTCTTGCTATGGGTATCGCGTGTGTGGGGATGCTCCGTGTCTAGCTGTGTATCGTAACCGTGCAGGTAGTTATATATGTGTGTATATATAAATATGTGATTGTTGTGAGCTTCAGAGTGGGTATGTTACGCAATAATTGTTCGTGTGCGATAGGAGACATTTAACCCTTGGGGAAGATTTTGTATAACGGACAGTGGTTATAGGGTAAGGTTGTACTATTGCCGTTGCTAGTGGAGGGTTGTATAGGTTGACTGGAATGCTTGGGATATTGATGGTGGTGGTAGTGGGGGAATATGGGGAAGGGGAGAGGGGAGGTGCTGGGACGATTGATGGGGCGGCATCGAAAGCCAATAAAATCGCGCCATCGCTACTTCGATCAGGGCATAAATCGGCAAGTAGACCGATTAATTGGGTTCGCCTGTTTCTGCAAGGGGGGCCATGCGTGAGTGTGCGGAGGTTGTGGGTGTGGTGGAACAATCTTTATTTCTGTAGAGACTGTATGTGGGTGTACGTAGAGTGTTAAGGTATGTATTTGTGTAGGACTTGTTTGGGACGAGCTGACCGGGTCTTGGCCAATTTGCAGTAACTCGGTTTGCGGCGAGTAACTAAAACCTGAAATTTGCGAATTCGCCAAGAAAATGTACGGTAGTGGTAATAGTATGTGTCTCGGTGGGATATATGCGTATGTGATATAGAAGTCTCGTAACCGCTAGCAATGTCGTAAAGTTATTGAGTTTGCGTACTTGAATTTAATTGCGTCGCAGGGATTTAATAGAATTTTGATGAAATATCGGTAAAACGGATTTTACGTAGGACGGAAGTTTTCCAGTGGTTTCGGATATTTTAATTTTTTTCTTCTTATGTAATTGTTTTTATAGGATGGAAAAAAAATTATTTGACGGAGTTTATAATATTTTTTTAACTGTTTTGTCCGATTCTTGCATATACTTTCGAATCGGATCGATCCCCCTTGTTTTTTTTAGTACCGATAATGGACCTGAGTGCTGTGGCTGGATACAGGACTCAATTACCATGTGACATAACGCCGCCTAGCAGAGATGACGTGGTATTCATGGTACTTTGGTACAAGGAAGAGAAAGACGGCGAACCCATTTACAGCGTGGACGCACGTGGCCGGAAGTTCAGCCAAGCGAACTTGTGGTCGGATCCGGAAGTTTTCGGCGACAGGGCTTCTATGAAGATGAACGTGAAACCAGCCGAATTGGAGATAGAAGATGTTAAGGCAAAAGACGTGGGACTGTACAGGTGTCGCGTGGACTTCAGGAACAGTCCCACAAAAAATCAAAAGATTAATCTAACCGTGATAGGTGAGTCAATATGAAATTAATATAGTTAGAGAATAAATTAACATTTTATTCCATAGCCAATCCCTAAAGCTGGATTGTTACTTTCGGTTAATTCGGATAAAGCGAAGCTTACTTGAACCGTTGAATTAAAATAAAAATATGATCTAAATAATTTAACAAAAAATACATTGATGCAATTGCATTTATAAATTATCGCTACAGTCTATTAAATATCATAAGTTGAAACTCTGCTTCGATCAACGTGCAGAAACAATTTTCGATTAAATTAATTAAACGTGATAATAGCTCAACAGGTGTTCAGTATCAACAACCGTTCCACCTGTGAGTCCGTTTTGTAGGTGTTTAAAATTTAAAAAGTCAATTAGTGTCTTAAATTGGCAATGGATAGACAGACAGTTCTTTAGTTTCCTTCCTTTGTATAGTCATACCAACCTATTTTTTTCCCTTCATTCATTTTAAACGAAGGGCGGCTTAATTACTTCCGGGCGGAGATGGACTCTTCCCGGTAGTAAATTGAAGAGTCTCACGCTGTGAAAAGATTTTTCGAATTTTCTTTCTCGATAGTCCCGCCAGAAAGGCCGGTGATCTATACCGGTGCAAGAAGAAGTCTCGCCAAAATACTCCAACCCTTTAACGAGGGCAGTGACCTCTCATTACTCTGTGAGGTCAGAGGTGGCTTCCCACCACCGAAGCTCGTCTGGTACCTAGAAGGAAAATTGCTCGACGATACCTTCAAGAGAGAGCACGATGACATAACAGTGAATCAATTGGAAATTGCAAAAATCACTAGAGAATTTTTAAGGGCCAGACTGATCTGTCAGGCTAATAATACTCACCTGATATCACCGATAATATCTGAGATCATTTTGGATGTTAATCGTGAGTAGATTCATCTAGATGATGTGAGATTACGTTATCTACGAAAAAAAGGCGTTAACGTTACTAAAAATTCTAATTATTATTTTTAGTAAAACCATTGATGGTAAATATTAAAAATAAGGAAACACACCTGTCAGCGCTTAGGACTTATGACATTGAGTGTATTAGTTCCGGTTCCCGACCGGAACCTGTGATCACGTGGTGGAAAGGCACTCATCAGGTGAAACACATGGCTAGAAATGTGAATATCAAAAATGTCATCTAGTATATTAACGATTAAATGTTGGTATCGAGATACTGAGCTTCTGGTAGTTTGCAGAGAGTCCTAACGAGACTAGAAGCGTATTGAGTTACGTGCCAACTATTGTGGACGATGGGAAGTTCCTGATCTGTCGTGCAGAGAATCCTGTTGTACCAAATAGTGCATTGGAAGACAGATGGTACCTGGTCGTTCATTGTAAGTCAGCCATTACATTAACTCACTCAGAAAATTTTGATATACAAAGCCAAATAGAGAGTGACAAATGGCAGGAATATGAAAATAATTTTCGTCCCCTTCAGACGTTCCCGTGGTGACAATCAGATTGGGTTCAAACTTAAAGGCAAACGACATCAACGAAGGTGATGACGTTTATTTCGAATGTGACGTCATGGCTAATCCAAAAGAGTATAAATTAGCCTGGTTCAAAGATGGCCGCGAATTACATCAAAATACAACGGCTGGTATCGTACTGCCTGGTGGTAAATCATTGGTGTTACAAAGAGTCACTAAAAATACAGCAGGCGACTACTCGTGTATGGCTGCCAATACCGAAGGACGTGCCTCGAGTAGACCAGTCAGATTAGAAGTCATGTGTGAGATTTATTTCAAGAATTAAATGTTTTTTTTCTTTTAATTAGATATTACAATTTTTCAAAATATCATTCTAACTTGCAGATGCTCCCATATGTAAGGACGGATCCATGACGCAGGTCGTAGGAGCGCTCAAGCAGGAGACTATATCTCTAGTCTGCGGTGTCCAAGCGAAACCACCTCCTGATACGTTTCACTGGACTTTTAACAATTCTGGGGAGTTGATGAACGTTCCAGCCAGCAGATTTACGCAGATCAAGCCATTGCGTTTGCTCACGAATCATTGGCACGGGTCCAGATTGAACTATACGCCCTCTAGTGATATGGATTACGGGACTGTGGCGTGTTGGGCGAAAAATCGTATAGGCGTACAGAGGACTCCGTGTCTATTTCAGATTATAGTAGCAGGTCGGCCTTATCCGTTGTACAACTGTTCAGCAGTTCAGTCCACAGGACCATATGCTTACCGTATGGGTAAGGATTTGGTGTCAGTCTATAGAGTCAAAAAAAAGAGTAACAATTTTTATCAATTTTTTTCTCCATATTCCCAGGTCACGAGGATTTCAAGGCAACGGACTCCAGGGATGCTGACTGGCTGATAGTGAGGTGCATGGAGGGTTTCGATGGTGGCTTACCCTTAACCAGCTTCGAGCTGGAAGTATACAGCGAGGAGAATGTTTATCACATCAACACGATTTACCTGAATCAGACGGATAGAATGAATTCAGGTGGTCCGATCTTCGAGGTTCCTGATCTGGAGCCGGGAAGGAATTACCGACTGTTACTGTACGCAATAAACGCCAAGGGTCGTAGCGATCCAGTCGTCCTGGAACCAGTTACGCTAAAGGGTGTCGCCATGTACACAACTGGTGAGTTTATTATTCTTTTTATTCTCCATTTTTTCATCTCTTTTTTAATACTCTCACGCAATTTATTTTCCCTCTAACTTTCTCACGTGTTTAACCGAACCTATCCGACTACGTCACGCGGACGTATACGCAGAACGTATATACATATAGGCCAGTGGACGTAACGACGCCTCGTACCGACGCCTCTGATTACGTGTGGCGTACTCGAGACTGCAAGTTTACATCGGGTCGGCTATTAATTACGCAGAAGTTAATGACTCGTGGTTTTGCACGGAGTTACGCGGGATACCTTTACGACTGTTGTAATTATACTTCTTTTTTTTTAACTTTTACTACCAGATCCGCTTAGAGGCTCTCTTGGACTTTTGAGTGACCCACCCGCCCCTTGCCACATCCCTCTCTCTCTCTCTCTCTACGTCCTTAACGGTGACGTCTCTCTTGCAGTCTCTCTTATCCCTAATACATCTCACTCACCGTTTCCCTTTACTCAGTTTTAGGTACCACAGGGTACGGAACCTGAATTAAAATCCCATAAAGATCCCAGTGTCTCCCCTCCCAGGGCGCTTTCATTCCGACCACATTTATCGTCTATAATTTCCATCCTCATGATTTATTCATGACTGGCTGACGCTCTCGTGTACGTATGTATCCGCGAGGCACGTTAACCTTAGCCAACACACCCTTTCGACGATTCCGTAGTAACGTTCACAATCAGAAAAGGCAACTCTCACGGCGTGGTTGATTGTCAGGAGCCAGAGGAGACTGCTAAAGGACAGGAGACCCTCGGTATAACAGCCTATACCTTCTCTCTTCTTCTTTCTTTTAGCTTACCATCAGAGACGGGATGTTCCCCAGGATACTTCACTCGTTCCAGGTTCAACCTCCTGTAGCGATTTTACCTTCCGCCAGGTCCTGCTACTTTAGTCCTAGCTCGGTTGTCCGTTCATTCGCTTGTCCTTCCAGTATATATAGTATAGGAGTTTCCGACTAACGAACCAACGCGTTTTCCGAATGCCAAGAAGCTCTCGAGTCTCTTGGCAATCGCCTTGGGTCTCCTGGCTCTTCTAGCCTCCTTATAACCTTGCAACTATGGCTTTTTCCAGGACTCGTTTACTTGCCTACCCCCTACATCGACTACTTGCTTAGCTCAATTTTATTCTGGCGCACGTTCGTCTTCTAACCTTTGTTTCCGAAATCGCTGTCCTTTAATAATGTCCAGGTAGCCTCCTTCCTCTATAGGTATACTGCTAGAGTCTCCTTCGTCTTCAGTCTGGGTTCTCCTGATACAATAATGTAGAGAGTGGAGCATGTCCGAAATGTAATCCAATTGTCCAGGCACGTTCGGAACGTCATTGAGCTCCTACTAGGATGGCCAATCCAGGCTCTGCAGATCTTTATCGTGTAACAGGGACACGGACAGCGTGAAATAATTTATCAGTGAACTATTGCCTTTTTTTCACAGGACGAGGATCATCCGATGACAGTACCGATTACAGTCTACTTGTGGCCTGCTTTGCTGGAGGTATTACAGCGGTTTGTATCCTTGTGGTTGGTATCACCCTGACCCTCTACAGGAGAAATCATACCTCGGTACCGACAAAGACGCAAATAGAGATTGTTCGCTACGACAGCAACGACAGAGGACGCACCGAGAAGGAAGCTAAGGATCAGGTGCAGGATCCTCTCGAGGATGATCCTGACGTCATACCTAATAAAGTCGATCGAAGACCAGACATCTTCGAACCGACGTACGGAAAAGCTACGGAAAAAATGACAAATTTTGGTAGTCTTGATGACTTTGATTATCCTTCACCCTCCAATGTCCTTCACTCAAAGGACTCTTGGATTTATCCGAATGGTTACGTCGAACGGGCAGAAAAGCTTAGTCCTGTCCGACCCAGTACACTTCCGGTACATCGTAGCCATGATATATATACGAGAAGCTTGCGAGTCCAGGAGAGTTGTATATAACAAGGATTATCCCATGGACAAGCAGGCCAGGATCTCTTCCACCTTTGACCTCATTCGACTTCATTGATGGTTAAGCTACTCGATCAATAAATAAGACAATGTATATCAATGTTTGTACATAGACAATAAATCGGATTGTTAAGAAAGGACGCGCAGTTGATTATTAATTTTATGAGGAACCTCAAGGCTTTATTTATTATTGTACCTATACATATAGGATATAGATATAAGACAGTGGTGAGAATAGAAAATAAATTATCAATGCGTCTTGGTATCTCCATCCCTGGATCCTCGATATGTCTCACAATAAGAACGATGTCGATATGTCTGCAGACACTATAAGTCAGGATGTTAGAAGGATATATAGTAGAAGATTACGTTTCTACATCCGGAAATAAACTGCTGCCGATTCCAATACCGAGAGTAGAACCGTTCATTTTCTGCAGGACGAAGATAGAGAAGAAGAAGGATAGCCATGAACTAAATGAGAAATATAGAAAATAATAATAATGGCACACATTAAATATTACAGTGAAGCGTATACTTGCCTGAATAGATCCTGCTTTTATCTCGTTGAAATAAAATTGAGATCAGAATCCTCACATTAATCCGCCCGCAGGATATACTCTCGTAAACAATCCTGGACAGCTTGGCAGCACCAGGTAGGTGAAGTAACGCAGGGAGTCCTGGGAAATGTGACATCCTCTATAGGGAAATCTACTGGTTTTAAAGAATCTTCTGGAATATGAATATCCTTAACGGGTGAGCTCACGGCCTCGAATAAACTGGATCTTTATGAGTTGCTTTATCTTTTATTCTGATAGAAAAATGACGTTATAAGGCAAAAGACTATATGGGTATGACTTTACGAAAGGACATGAATCTTTGAGAGTTTTCTTTGATGGTATACGCGTGTTAGGTGTACGTAGCGTGTTTCGAGGTAGTGCAAGGAGACAGACGGGATGAGTATCCAGGACTTTATTCGATTTCCTTTTAGTAGAGTAAATAGCCAGGAAATCTAGACTCTGTTGGAACTCTATGTCCCGAAACAGGATACTGGATAACGCGTGATGTTACGTTGTATACGAGATATAGATATATTTATGGTAATACATATATAATTTATACAGGTACGTATATGCTCACTTGGTAGATATAAATGTGACAAGATACAATGGAACAGCGTGTAGGAAGAAATTACTGATTCTCGCTTCACGCTCCTCCTTTTCTTTTTCTCTCTCGGACCAAAGTAGACTAGTTGAATTATTCTCGGCAGGGCTTATCATTCTACTTAATCGGGATTCTCATAGCTGGCTGATGAGAACGCGATAACGCTTCTGAGAAAATAATAAAACGATTGAAGTGCACCGGGTGAACATATAATTCTATGGCGTGTGCGTGTATGTGTATGGGAGTGTAAAGTTTGGATTATATGTAATTTTGAAGATTCTATAACGTATCTTATAAAATACGAAACATCTGGGCTAATATTACAATACCTTGTAGTTTCAACTTTTAAACTAATAACGGAACGTCGTATGACGCTATACTACGTACGTGATAGTATTGGTAGTTTACGAGGGACGATTAAGACATTTTCTGCGAGTTTATCCACGAGTTTGGAAAAGGGAAGAGAACGAACTCAAGCCATTTTTGTGATATCTTAACGTTTATAAGCATTTTATACATGAAATTTATGGCGAACAATTTTAGTCAATTTCGAGCCTCGTAAAATTCCAATCCCCCTACCCGACTCAACCCACTGGATACTATCTGGTTTCCACTTTCCAGCTTTTCTTCTTGCAGAATTGGGATCCTTTGCGTTCTTCTGGACCCTTTGGAATTTCTGGATATTATTAGGGGTTCGCTTTGAATTTTTTTTTTTCTATGGAAGAAGAAAAAGGGTATGTTGGAGGGGATAGAAAAAAATGACTTACAAGGAAGGTCACCTTACTGTACCCCCACAATCTGGGTTCAAAAAATTACGTTTTGTAGTTCACATCAAAGTATAAATCTTCGCAAAACGAGAGGTGCCCACTCGCATGTTTAAGGGGTGAAATTAAATCGGTGGTTTTTTCGTTTTTCGCTAATATCTTCGAAACCAAAATAGATTCGGCGAAAGTTTAAATCGCCGTTAAAGTTTAAATTAAATGAGTGGTATTTCTTACTTGACTCTTACGAGAATAATTTAAATGAATACTTTATACTTTTTTTTATTCTTTTAATTATGATTCTTTTTTTTTCTTCACATCTTCCCTCTATATCGCTCTCAAGCGCTTTCACCCTTGTCATACTCTTTTAGACTGTAATTTTGGCGAAACAAATTGAAAATGCATGAAAATGAAGACGAAAATCCTCGTAAGACTTGATGTTCGTTTCTTACATTTCTTTCTACTCATACAATTAACGCACCTGTTTATTCATGAAACGTTTACGAGCCTTCATCGACACACTGTAGGTACAAGACTCTGAATGGAATTACATGTTATGCGTGTTACACGCAAAGTTATGTGCATGTTGTCCGAGAATGATTATAAATGAAGATTATAGCATAGGTGTGATTCTTTGGTACTCTTAAAAAGAAGAAATTTATTTTTTAAAAAAATAAGCGATATATATAATGGAAAGCACAAAAAATTTTAAGTACATATATGGAATGTACAAAGAAAGTTTTAATTTAGCAGGATAAACCGATACACTGCGTTCGCGTTACCTCACTGACGGACTTACTTGTCTTATCTATTAATTACGGATAGCAAAGGTTTATTATTTTGGCTGGAAAGTTGTGCGAAAATAGTGTTAAGGTGCTTAAACCTTCAACCACTATTCACTCTAAGAATTATCATCTCCCAAACACCGTTCGTTCTTCAAGGATGGTTGAAATCTAAGCTCGTACCAACCCCCTGATTTCAGAAGCTGCCTTTGGTAACGCCATAAAGTTGTCTTATATTTTATCCCTTTCTATTTACCCTGTATCGTCCTCATGGCTTCGAACCGCCTGGATAAACCAGTAGCGTAGCCCTGCGGGGCTCGTACCCGATATTAGACGATCGTACTGCCACCTATAACGAAATTGGGATTTTCCGATATTGTTCGCGAGACGATACACCCGAAGTTTACGGGGTTACACCCCCCAGTCGACCGATTTACTATACGAGGATTGGTTACGATCTCGATTTTCCTTCTCAAGTCCGATCGACGGTGCTGCCATACTACGGCTGCTTTGGGATCCGAGCAGGCAGTATTTCTTCTTTTAGACAATTATGGAAATGGCTTATAGGGCATATTTTTGAATACGAATATACTAGTTTGTTACGTATATATATAGGTTGTTTCATAAATGTGTTATAAAAACGGTTCGAAACCTTTACTTAAACGTGATGAAATTCTCGGAAAAATGTGTCTTTGAACTTACTGATAACATAGCAGTTTGGTTGACCTTATCCCTGGAAGCAGCATTAAAAATATGTCCATACCATTTGTTATACACGTTTCTTGGATGTGCCATGTATACTCAGTTTCGTAGAAAGTCGACAAGTTCGTCGAAGTAACGTTAGCCTAAAAGATGCTTCGTTAAGTTTTGAATTTGGTTGTACAACATGTTGTGTACAATTCAGGTATTTAAGCTGGTAAAATAATTGTGTATAAAAAATAAATGAAATTTATGAATTTTTGAGGAACAAAATGTAATAATTATCTATATACAGGAATGCTACTTGGCACGGAATTATTCATAAATTCAGAAAAGAACTTTTTAAGCTTCGGTGCTTCCTCCCAAATAATTGCGACTTTTATTGCCGATATTATCGCAGATGTCCATTTTAATAACGTTAAATTCAGATCGCTGCACAGCGAGATGAGAGGAGGAACGTTGTGCGCATGCGCACACGGTGATGCCGTCCGGAAATTCAGAAACAACATTTTCCGCGCAACAGCGTAACAGCTGCCACCTTTTTCGTTCGTTCCATCTGAAATTTTCCCGTCGTAACGATGAGCTCTATTAAATGCCCATCCATTTGCATACCAATGCATAATAATTACAGGGAAGCTCACGGACTCCCGATACACCCAACCGACATAGACTATAGAAACTGTAGAGAAACCATATTGCACTACGGATATAGACAGAGAAAATAGAATTCTGGTTTCCCTGATTCTCTCTTTTGTTATTGTTACTAGACAATTTTCTGAAAGGTAAAATTTGTAAGGGTAGAAAATAATTGTGTAAATTCTTTTTTCTTATATCAATACCGCCATTTTCATTCTGAGAAAACAAGTTTTCATCTCATTGTATGAGTGTAAGTCTATGGAAATTTCTTAAAATTTTTTTAAACAAGAAATCGTTCAAGTATTTCACAGATACTCAGAAGAATTTAAGACAGAGGGGCTTACGGTAATGAGTGTTCATTAATTTCTAAGACTAAAATGAAGTCAATTGGTATTGATTGGAAAGCGTCCCATTATCAGTTCCCTCGTGAAACTTTACTTCGTTTGGTAGCAATGGCGTATGAAACGATGGCTATCGTCAAGTTCTCGCAATCAGTGCCATCGCTCGTTATACTTAATAGAATCGATATTTTTCAAAATTTTTCTCTTTTGATTCGAGACGTTCGCAATTACCTATATTTTGCAATAAATACTTCTACTGGGTAACCTCAAAATTTTAGCGACATTCAATCATCCAAAATAACTGCTATGAACTTTATCAATATGAAAACGCATAGGAAGGTTTCTTTATATTTTTGAAAAATTATAACATCGATTTTAATATCATTAAATAGAGTTTTCATAGATTCCAGTTACGTTCAGGATGTAATAATTGTTTCATAATTGCCTACGGGATCCGTAAAAACCGTGCCGTTTGTTATGGGATATCAGATATCGTACATTATCTTATTTATAATTTATATAATCCTCTCCGAGTATGTTTCTATTGCAAGTATACTGAGTGAGGTTATTTTTGAGGAAACGAAAAGTTTCGTGCAAGATCTAAAGAAAAATACAGACTCATCCGTAAAGACACGATGAAAAGTTTCAGAGAAGCTCTGTCTGCGATTTTATCTGCAGTCACCCTTGAATACCAAATGAAAGGAGGGAAGGTCGTGGAGGATTTTCACAAAGAAGCGAACCACGAAAAAAAAGCTGCGTGTGACAGGTCGTTGTACCTCATACGTATAGATCCTCGAGAATCTTCAGAATCTTTAAATGTATACCGGTATGCCTAAAAATAATGAAAAGAGAACTGTAATACGAATAAATTGAAGAAATTGAGATGATTGTGCGATGCAAATCATATAAGGGTACCTGAAGATTCTCTATTTTGAATGGGATAATAGTGAAGTCCAAGACATGTATATACTTCGGTCCTCGTGAATATAAATGTCGCAGACAGATATTTCTTGAGGTTTATTCTCAATTCTCATGATACCTTAAGGTATAAGATAGCCACTCGCTAGTTTTCCACTTTTCTACATTTCTACTCTCGATGGAGTTAACGTATAGGTAGCCGGATGTACAACTTCTTTCCTTCGTCTACCTATATGTATATATTAGCTACCTTAAATACCCAACAGTATCGCAATCCCAAGGTAAAAATACGAGAAGCTATTTGTAACTGTCAGAGACGTAGAAAGAGTTCGCAATTTAACGGTAACAAATTGAAATCCAACGGTATGGAATGTCGCGGGATGAATCGATTTTTGGAAAGCATTTTTTTTTCATAATTCTACATTTCTACGCGTCACGAACATAAAGCGTAAACGGCGATACTGTTGCTGTAATTTCTACCGTTGCCGGTATCAACAAATTCATTTTGCGAGGTAATAAACCGAAAATTATGACGGTTCGCGCTGCTGACGCTGACGGGACGTTGTAATGGGCGATGACCGTTATTTTTACCTCTTTTTTTGCTTACCTTTCCATATGACCGTACCCTGTTTTTTCTCTTTGAAAATATCAGTGTTACAACATTGACCTGTCAATTTTTAAACCGTAATCTATTTTTATATAAATTCAAAAAGAAACATTAATCCGAATAGGCGGCTGTTAAAAAAAGAAAAGCTCAATAGGTAACACCTTCAGATTGGGACTGCGAGCTTCGGTCATCCTGCATAACAGCCATTGTAACTTCCGTGTAGTATGTTGATGCCTACGAGAATAACTCAAATGCGTGAAGTGTGTCTTTATTGCCGACGCTTGAGTGAACATAGCAGCAGGGTAGAGAGGTCAAAAGAGTGCCGATGCCGAAGCCTCTTTTCGAATTTCACGAGTCGGCGGACTTCAGCTAGTATCCAATCCTAAGAAAGGTCATTCGTTCCGCCTTCCGCGTTATAATGACCCTGTCGGGTGCTTGTGGTCTAATTTTATTCTTATAGGTTAAACACGGAGAACGGGACTGCACTATAGAAGAACAAATCTTCCGTCCCGTAAAAAAATTCCGACACTCGTATTACAGAATGTAAAGAGAGCCAAAATCCCAGGTAAAAAATCCATACATTTAAAAAGTGCAAATGAATAATAATCAATACTTGGTTCAGAAATGAATCCAGGTAAACATATAATTTAATTTTTCTTTAAATTCGTTGCGTCCCTGGATGCGGAATGGCAAAAGCCGCTTTCTTGTCTTCGTTAAATAATTATTTTATGGAGTTGAGGTGAGGCTATAAGGCCACATATAAGGTAAGAGAGCGGAGGTAAAGACTGGGATACGTAGGCGGTGAGACTAGAGAAGGAAAAAGAACGCATGGGCGAAGGGTTGATACGTAGGGTAAGTATGGTAAAAGTAGAAAAGGACAAAGGGAAGGCACGAAAAAGGGAAGAGACGAGACGGGGTGGAGGTTCTCGAAAGAATAGGAACTAAAATAGTCTCCTCGGCTCGAAACGAAGGAAAAAACTCATTCCGTCTGCTCGCCCGCAGCCAGAGCTGCTCCATTGTGCAGCGGCCAACTATTGTGTAGTTCGCGGTAACTACGGACTCGTTCTGCCTCTTGGAAAGTGACGTGGCCGAGCCAACTCCCTTTTCTCGCTTTGCCTCTTGCGATTCTGGATATGAATTTAACCTCCTTTACGGGCCTGGCTATTATTAAAGCGGCCGACCGGCAATGAAACGTCCTATAGGTTTGAGACAGAGAAGGATTTGGTCCTATCTTTTTCTACCCTTCTTTGTCCCACTGTTTCTTTGGCATGTATTAAAATCCTCTCTCAGAGAAATTTCAAGAATTTTAATAAGGCAGAAACTTGGAAACCAATAAAAAAGTATCTTTGGAATTTCCCTGTTCTATCTTTTTTTTTTCTTTGTTGATAATAACGAATATTTTTTCTTTCTCACCTCAAGACACTACCAGACTGAATTTCCGGCGGGATGCAATCATTTTGGCGATTCTATGCAAAATGCCTTTACTCGCTTCTATATATGCTAAATTCTTTTTGTATAAGGTGGTTTAGGATAAAGTTGTGTGATGGTAAGATAGTGGGATGCTAAGATAATGGGTTGTGCTTTCAACTAGCTTGGAGTAATATCTACCTTATGCTATCCCTGTGACGCGTGCATAATGCAGCTACTCGCATAAAAATACTCCTAAGAGCTGACGTAGCTGGCTGCGTAAAAGGTTTCAGTGGGAAACTTTAGTGGAGCCGCGTGCTGCGGTCTGGAAATTAAAAGAGGTTTGGGAAAAACGCGTAACCAGTAACGCCTCGCACAGGTTACGTCCTTTTTCTTCATGACATGCGTATCCTATTTTGGATTCCGTATTTCATGCTAATTCTAAAAAAAAATTAGTATATATACAGTATGAAGATTCTGCTTAAAAAAATTATTCCTAAATTGAGTGTTTTATGTTTTTTTTTTATTTTTCTATGCTTCATCTATCACTTTCTTCTCCCTCTTTCTCATTAGGTTTATTCTAGAATTTTCGAACTGTGGCTATCCTTAGGGGTGTGAATTTTCGTATAAGGGAAGTTATCAGGCTGGTCAGGCGTGAGAAACAAATGGATCAAACACAAGGAATGCAGAGATATCGTATATAGGAAGCCTTAAGCAGTTTGATTCCATCAATTCCCTGTTTTAACCCCTGACTCTTCCTTTCCTCCTGAATATTTCAAACAGTCGGAAACCGATCCTTTCGACAAGTGGACGTCGATCGATCCTCGAATTAGGGGATGTTCGTTTAACGGGGTTGGAACTCTCACAATCAGTTCAGGATATCATCGAGGTTCGAGTAGAGCTCCCCGATCTTTACTTGGCCACATTTACAGGATCACGTAGACTGGATGGCTCACGTTCCAAACTTATTGTTAGAGTTTCAACGCGATCGCAAAATGCAGCCAGGCTCCATTTCCGCTGAAAGCTGCTGCAGGACTTAGCCATCCCTATTTCAGTAAAGACTTTACTATTTCCTTAGGACCTTCCCTATTCGCCTCCTTGTAAAATACCAATGTAGACACACGTGCACAATTTGCATGGGATAGCTGTGCTTGATACGAGGGTTGACTTTTTTTACCTTTCCTTCAATCCAAATTAAATTAAGTTAAGGGATGATCCAAGCCATTTCTGAATCCCATATACGTGGAGAGAACCCAGTGAGTATCCTGTGACGCAGTCTGGCTTGGTCCTTAGTCGCAAAAGGATTAATGTCAGGGCACGTTGCCAAAAATAAAATGGCCGTCTAACTCTCCCGTGACCTACGCCACCCTGACCGTTTCTCCTATCGTGAAATAGCGATTTCCACCCTTCTTCAATATGTCTCTCCTCCAACCCTTATACTTATCCCCTTCAACAGTATCGTTATACACTCAGACAAAAAAAAAAGGATAGAAGCAAAGGAGAGAGAGAGGAAAAATTCGTAGAACTCTCTAATCTAGATATTCCTTCCTCCCCCCTTCTTCTTTTCCATCCTCCAACCCCTCCTTCCATTCGTTTCCCATCGCCCAGTAGGAATACGCTTCTACCGGCAAATCGATTCGTTTCTAAGGGTAAGAGGGTGAATTTAGGTTTCACCCCAAAAGTACACGCGGAATCCAGGCTCGTCAATCATACCGCGAGGTTTACACCTCGCGTGAACCGTAAGTTGCCAACGAAAGAGATGGCGAGAGTGAAAGAGACAGACATACAGATAGAAAGAATTAAAAGAAAAAAAAACGATTCCTCCTTCTAACAAAGTAGAAAAAAGTATGGAGACGATTCTGAGAGTAGATCCAATGTGATGATGCAATATAGATGCATGCCGTCCGCGTTTGAGCAGAGATAGACACGTGGTGGGAGAGAAGGGGTTAGGTAGATGAAAATAAAATGGGTTTGAAGTAAAGGTTTGGAAGTGTGGATAGATGAGGTGGTTGAGGAGGGGTCCGACAAAGTGAATCAACAAACTCCAAGCGGCACAGATCAAGGAGGCTGATTCCGTGTAAAGGACTGTATCTGTCTATATAGCATCGAGCTCTCGTTATTCCAATGTTTCAGTGAAGAGAGACGTAAACCATTCTTGTTTCGTGTAAACCAGAGTGTCACTTAACCGCTACAGGGCCATGCGGCGATGAACGTCATCACTACCACTACCATCATGACCAGCATCACCGCAGCCAATGATATCAGTACCGTCATCGGTAGCAGTACCATCACCACTATCAAGAACCATCGGCAACGACCTCTGCCTACTCTATCCCACATAAAATACTCGAGCCACGTTCTCTCGCGTAAATATTTAGAGCCACGTCCTCATGGGGAGAAACGGGAACACGTGTGCGCGACAGACTGTATCGCACCCGGCCGATATTTTCACCATACACTCGCCATATCCAATATTCCATCCTCCCTCCTTCCCTTCCCCGGGTCACCTCTGTCATTCGTTATTTTATCCCAACTTTCTATTTCTCGACACTCTCGAATTCTTGATACTTAGGTAAATTTCTTGAATCGCGTTGAACGTGGAGTATCTGAGGGGTACCTGTAGGTATGTGTGTTTGTATATATATATATATATATATATGCTTTATGTATAGGATAGACTTTAGCGAAGTATTTGTACTTTCTGTCCAGTGGTTCGGTATTAAGAAAGAAAGATTTAGTGGGTGCAGAAGAGGTGAGAAGGTTAAGGTACTAGCTGAATAGGTATAAGGTAAAACGATGTATAGAGTACAGTGGATATGGAGGACGAGGTGGAAGAGGAAAAGGAACAGATAAGAGTGTGACTGTGTGTGTGTATATATATAGGTTGGAGTTGAACTGGAAAGCTGAGAACTAAAAGTTTGTCCTGATACCAGTCGCTATGCGGAAAGTACTCTTAGCTTGGTACTCTTAACTCTCATAGCCGTAACTCAGGAACGTTCTGAGTTAGGTATAAAAGTTATTTTATTAAATCTACGCCCAGGGCATACTGGTATCAAGCCTTGGCTGAGCCAGAAGGACATCGAGAGGCCGGATATGGCCTAATGAAACGGAGCCTAAGAAAACTAACAAAGAGAAAGTGGAGACGTGCTTGTGGAAAAGAGAGAAGGAAAGGAGGAGAGAAAATGAGAGAAAATGGATCTTGATATTGGATAGAGTCGAGGACATTCTGTTAAACCAAAAATTCAATGAATATCCTTCGGAATTGTAAGAAGGCTCGAAGAAAAATCTCGATTTGTGATTAGAAAAGTTATTCTGGCTCACTTGGCTTACTTCTTTGCCTTTATCCAAAATGTATTTTTATATTCTACTTCAAATTTTTGACGAGCCTCTACCAATTTTTTTGTGAGCATCTTCGAATTCTGTTTTAACTAGTTTTAACGCGTTTTACTATATGTGGTGTTCGTTGATTCAATTTCTTTTTTTGTTATCACCTGTATAAGGGTACATTAATGAAAGGGATTTTATGTTTAATTTTTTTTTCCGAAGACATAATTGCTCTAATTTTGGCTGTCGTTATCGGTGGAAAAATGGTGGGTACAAAATGTTGCCTTTCATCAATTTTCTCTTATTTTTTCTCCTTTAATTCGGTTTCTTTCCTCTCTCTCTCTCTCTCTCTCTCTCTCTCTCTCTCTCTCTCTCTCTCTCTCTCTCTCTCTCTCTCTCTCTCTCTCACTCTCACTCTCACTCTCTCTCTCGTTTCATTCACTCATTCCCCAGGAAGCTGCAAAACGAGTTGGCGAAAACACCAGAATGCTCCATTGGTCCACCGACGTTGGCTCTATTCATTTGCTGACGTTACCGCGAGTGGCTGGCTGTTTTTTACGAAACTAATTGAATGCACTCCCTCCCGTTAGATACAATGCACCTATTACCGGTAAAAATGTAGTCCCTCTGTATGTTCTTCAACGAGAACAGGTACCTTGGTCAATATTAACGCTCTCCGGATTTGGCAAAACAGTGAACCCGTAATGGCACTAATTAGGTGTACTCTGACAAACGCGACCCCTGTTACCACCCTGTCCCTCCCCAACAAGCTTATCTGATGGTACGAATCCGTAGATATCTAAGGCTATGTTTTTTAGGAAAGAAAACAGAAAAAGATTTTATCCTTTCGAGATGAAATATTTTTCTCCCCATAAAAAGATCAGTCTTATTTACCGTAAAGTATATTCCAGTATATTTGAATTTTTATTGAATTTTTCTACAGATGGATAAAGTTCTATAATTTGAGTATACTTGATGAATATAATTTCTCGACGCACAGAATGAGAATAAAGCATACATAAAAAGATACGAATATCTTAATCGTCTGGCTATCATTTCTTTGGCATAATTCTTGGAAATCCTCGTTTGACCCCTGTCGCAGTTTATTTTTCCTCGAATCACGCCCGCCCCAAGACCCCAAGACTGACTTTGAAGATTTCTTTACGATCCAAGAATCTCCCTTTCTACAAACTCAGTCTCCCTTTTTTTCCCCTTTGTTTCTCGTTAAAACGCAGCCCACTCTGCATCCTTTATATCGTCTTACGCCAACCAGCACCTTCGCCCTTAGAAACGTTCAGGATCTACGGAAAGCTTAAAATGTTTAGAGAAAATCACTCATGAAATCAAAAGGTGTAAGACTCGTTCGTTATCGCTGATAGTTTCCGCGAATCAGGAATCTACGAATAAGACGGAAATGATTCCTGCTGGCGAGCAAGTCTTCTATGGTTTGTAGGCATGCAACACCCGACAACTTTATTATAATAGAGAGGTCGCACACGTCGTAATGAGAGGGTGAAGGCGAGTGGAGGGTCAAGTGACTGGAGGGTGCATAACGGTTGTATATCTAGATATATATATATATATATATATATATATCAGTATAGCTACATACCATATACTGCACTCCAGAGTGTGTATCACGTAAGTACATTTCTGAAGTCGCGTGCTACGAGTCTACTTCGACGTTTCGCCAGTCGGGACACGACATTCTCGATAGTGCCGACGCCATTTTTTTTTAACCCTAACGATCGTCGAAGCTAGGCCGTAAAAGCGAAGGAGAAATTGAAATCCCATATAGTAGAGGAAAACTAGAAAAAGTACTCAGCCAACTTCCTACGCTGAAGAGTGTTGCCACCATAGGACAAAGTGGTTCAGTAGTAACCCTATGCCTATACTTAATCAAAGTGACGTATCAGCGACAAGTATCATTAGTATCGTTAGTATGTCTAGCATTGCCATCTCAACTACACCCACTCTTATTATTAAGTTGAGTAGAAGTAAAAGTATCATCCCTTCAAGCTCAGCTACTTTTGCCCATTTTTCAGTTCAGCCGGGACGTTTATCATCAGCCTAATAAGGCAGAGGAGCAATTAGACAGTTGTTTCGGGATTTCATAAATCAGAGAATTAAAATCAGAGTGGACGCTGGGACGACCTGGACTCTCCGTTGGGATAATAAAAGCCTTCTGGTGGAACCGTGAAAACCGCGACAAAGGACTTCTCTTGGGCAAACCAACGTGTCCGCCATGACGAACCTAAGGAACAAAGAAAGGACTGCACTTTTTAGGCATATCCCTGAGCTTTTTAAACTCTCATCTTGCGAGCCGCCAGACGCCTCTATACTAGTTATACCCAGGGTACACCTTTACCGCATTCCACGTTTCGCCCTCCTTATATTTGTTCGCCTTCTACACCATAGCTATTCTGGCTTCTAACCTTCTTCCATTTCTTATTCTTTATTTTTTATTTTACCCAGACCAGAGTTGCGCGCTGCTATTGTGTAGTTTATTTTATTACCGGCATTCGTCTTGCCGTAATATTCGGCCAGGCGCCTTTCTTTCTACCCTGTGTGACTGCGGTATATATATATGCAATACTTATATAGATGCAATATAACCTCGTATTCAAGCTGTACACTTATACGCGCTAAATATATGTATAACCATGTCTTTTTGTAGCCACCGCTCTACCCTCAAACGTATTTCAGCCTGTCGTGATAATTTTAAGTAAAACCGTAATATTACTGAGAATGAATTTTTCAACGATTTTTAATCGACGCTAAGTAATATTGTATATGGGTGAGTTTATTCACGAGATACAATGTATACAGTGTGCCTAAAGTAATATATTTGATATTCGTGCTGACGGTGGAATTCTTGATTTTGTATCGAGTAGCGAAAGTAAAGTGAATTTTCTTTATTACTAATTAATGAGAAACGAGCAGAGATTGCAGGGTGCTTATCGGACGTGGGCTGAGTGTTCGTTCACGTGACAAGCCTTCAAAAGGTACGAAGAAAGACGTGAGTTAATTGAATTGATCCGTGCCTGGTTTAATTAAAGGGTAGTCACAAGCCACCCTCTGGAGGTCTCCGTTAGGACGGACAACCCTCTCTAGGAAGTGTACCCGAGAAGAACTCCGGGTGATATTTCGAAGACGAAAAGACTCTTGGAAGATTGCGCGATATTCTTTCGGTTCTACGAACTAAAGTGTTTTTACGTGAAACTTTTTTTTTTCTTCCTTTTTTTCCCGTCACTCTTACTACTCTCCTCTCTCTCTCCCCCACTCTCTGCCCTTTCTCATGATTTTCCTCTCGTTGCTACCAGTATTTTCTTTAACCACCTCCCCCCTATCTCCACCCTCGTACCACCTCCTCATCATCGTGTCCTTCCTCTATTACTTATTTCTCTTGCTCCAGTGGCTTTTCCTCGTGTCTCGGTTAGCAGCCGGATGAGCCAATGAAAGCACGCCAGAAAGTACTGAGCTTTACGTCTGAATGGATCGGCAAAACTCGTTAGCGTCATTTTACCGGAAGCCACTCGAAAGGCGCATAAACAAGCCTTTTAATATTTTTCAACGTTGCGCGCATGAATGGAAATGAGAAAACTGCAAGCGGAAACGACTCGGAGATTGCTTTATGATAGTAATTACGGCGGTATACGCGAAAAAGGGCTAGAGACGGGTTGTCGCTGTGGTACAGCTTCGGCGTACCTGAAAGTCTCTGCGAGAATCTATGGGCAAGGGGGGGCGAGAGGCGTCGCGGAAAATCGTCGTTTAAAGTACCGGAAATGTCTCCGTATTTTCTGGACAAACGCGCCCGCTAGTCTCAAATTGCCAATAGAAACTTCGTAATTGTTTGTCCTTATGTTGTCAAGGAGAGAAGCGCCCCTATATAGTGTATATACGGTTATTCAGAAGTGTTCCATTACCTGAAGATGGTTCTACCATTGAAATGAATGGAAATCAAATGGACCATCTTCAGGTGGTGCAATACTCCTGAATAACCGTACACCCGTTATATTGTGTATGCAGTCTGGAATATTTATATGCACCCTACGTCAGTGTACAGAGATAACAGTCAATGGGATGTAATTAACGTTGTAAGGCAATGTGAAAAAATTGAAAAAAAATTATTTTTTCGATATTTTGAAATTCATACGTTTAATACTTGTGTACGGCTTTTTTTTGCAATGTATAAATATTTTTTAACATCTGATTTCATGAAGATGGTTCTTATTCATTGGGTATGCTTCATAGTGATGTGTAGATACGCAATTAAAGAGGCGATATCTTATTTTTAAAAATTTTTTTAGTTATTTCAGTTTGCTATTCGCGTTAGAAAATTTTCTTTCAATTGTAATAACTCTCGTATTTTGAATGCGCATTCTTCTGTAAATAGAAGTGGGTTAGAAGGAATATGAATATCTAACGAATTCGGGAGCGTTCCTCAGATCTGGCTTGAGGCCAGGAAAAACTACGGAAATCCCAAACGACGCCTCGCCCGTCAAGCTCTTCCGGTTTTACGCTCTTGTGCACTTCCGGAATCACCATGCTTTCACGGATGCTCGTTCTTATAATAAATCAGCCAATTAATAATGGGTGAAAATTTATAATAATGTACTAAGGCATTTCGTGTAATCGTTGGACGTTTGACTGGTTCACATTTCTTTGTAAAATACTTGAAAAATCATTTGTCATATATAAGATCTTACTGTCCAGTAGCGCGTCCGGAGATTTTATGTCCTTAGAAAAATGGGATCAAGCCTATCAGACCAACCGGCTCCGAGCCACATCCAAACGAATTTTCGATATCAGCTCTTTGACAAAATTGAGCTTCAGACTCAAAATATAATAAACGAGAGATACATTAGTGATAAAATCATATTTTTTGATTACCTAATAATCAATGACTTTAATATGAAATAAAAGCGGATGAGACTCTCAATACAATTTTGTCGTAGTTTTTAAGCCATATTAACCCTCTTGAGCATTAGCTCAAGTATACTCGGGGAAGTAAATATAAAATAGAACTGCAAGGGAGTTATTTTTTTTGTTAGGGTAACCACGTGCTCCCTCTAACGATCTAATATATTCGTGCATAATAAGAAAGTATTTTCCAAGAAAGAAATGCATTAGGCTCAGGGTACCGTTATTCGCAGCAAATGAGATTCCACTGGATTCTTCTTGAAACAAAAGAGAAGGAAATTATAGTCTGCAGGCTACGCAGGTTAGTTACAGCGATTACTATCTTCTCTTTGTAGATTCTGATATCCTGATTTTTCCACGAGTAATAAGAAAAGTAATGAAAAGTATTAGGTAGAAAACGATATTGGCAATGATGATGATGATGATTAGAAAGGAATTACATCATGGCTCCTGAACTATGTTATTTTATGAGTCTCGTTGTCCGTTAAGTTATTGCTGAGCTAGGAACCCCGAACAATGATATATGAGGCTAATTTTCACCAGTGGTAGCAAACCCTTCCAGCCAACCCCTGACCACCAGACCAATAGGGGTTTGCTTATCGTTACGGCTTTCCACTGTTGTGCCATTATATATCAAACCTTGAAGTTGTCGGTTGCTCGTTCCCTTGCTAATTGCAAAATCATTATTATTAAATTATTTTGCCTAAGCAATTAAGACACGAGCCGAGTCCTTGAATTTGGCAAAGGAGTCGAGTTAAAAAAAAATGATTTTCAGCGATACTACCATAATACGGTTAAATAAAAAGAAAGGTTAGATTAAATTCACGGGAAACATTAAGAGGGTGAGTCTTTGGAATGAAGGAGAAAGACAAAGGTAGAAAACAAGAAAGAAATTACTTTTGCTGAGGATGAGGGTGGTCTGATTGCAGGGTGGAAGAAAAAAAAACGATGGTTGAAGAAAACATCCCCGAGTCGGTTTTTGGTATTAAAGGCAAAGAGCCAGACCAGCCAGTCACCTAGTCAGTCATCCAGCCAGCAGAGGCAGAGAAGCCAAGCCATCGTGGGCACGATTGTCTTAAATTTAAATAATCACAGAAAAATGTTAATTCCCCGCGCGGCGTAATTCAATGATAAAACAAAGAAACGGTACAGAACCCAGGAGGCGGCAGAGGGACTGCACGATGGTATTGTAGGTTAGGGGAGTCGGTACTCACTGCTACTGCTAATGGTGCTGCTGCTGCTGTTGCTGGTAGTTCGGAGAGGAGCGAGGTGGGCAAGTGAGGCAGGAAAGAATTGCCTGGGAAAAGAGGGCAAATTGAATTAATGTGAAAAAGGAAAACATTAAGGTTAAGATATGGCTTAAAGGGGCATTCCATAGTAGGCACCTATCCAAAACTTTATACCGAAGCTTCTTGCGTTCCATTGTTTCCGGTTGGTATCTCTGGTAAGACAAACAATGGCGATCACATGGAACCGGAAGTCCAAGCCATATTTCTCATGTATCCTTTTTGCTATTTACCGGCTATACTACCGAACCCGGTGGAGGTTCAATATCCAACGCAGTACAGACGATACATACGTATATTATACCATATTTATCTTTTTTTCCTTTTCTTATGTCTCTTTGCTTATTTCTATGCTCCTGGCTAGAATACTGGGGAATGGGTCCGGGAACTATTCGTACCCCTAGGGGAAAGGTCGAGCGCTATCGATTTCTATGAGAATTCTACTGCGTCTTCCGGGCGATCGTACTTCCGGTCTCTTAGGGCATAGGAACCTCGGCGTGTGGGTATAACAAATTGCATCGGACGCATGGCCCCGGAGATCAGCAAAATCCCTTGGAATTGAATTTTTTATCCGGATATTCGGCAATTGCAAGCTCCGACGGTTAGCCACTTAACCGTGAGATTTTATTTATATATCCACCATTTTCTATAATATTCTTTGAGACTTCTGTCCTCCTTCCTTATCGTTCTCTTCTTCGTTATCTTTGATATCTCGATGCGCTGTATTATAGTCGTCAATGCTTAAAAATAATAACGTTACGGAAGGGAAATTGGAAAAAAATTCAAAATTAAAAAAACCCTCGGGTATATGTGAATGGACCGATATACGTATAAAATAGTACATATCGGACTGCCAAAGAGTATTAAAGTGATTCCAGAAGATTTATCGCTAGTATCGCTATAACATCACCCTCTCGATCTGCACTCGAAGAAACACCTGAGGACTGACATACCAAGTCATATCTT
Source organism: Trachelus tabidus (assembly GCA_030142655.1). Lineage (NCBI taxonomy): Eukaryota > Metazoa > Arthropoda > Insecta > Hymenoptera > Cephidae > Trachelus > Trachelus tabidus. Next base: position 1,692,148 of record JARQTI010000396.1, on the reverse strand, counting down.
TCTCAGATCCACGAATTCTCGGTAACGCATTAATCTCAAGTTATATGGGCGGTTAAGCAGTAAACTGACACGTTTATAGTTGCGCGAAAACACAATTTCGCGCTGGGATGCCTGCGCATCCTTCACTTGAAATTCACACAGGAGTATCTCCTGACTGTAAATACTTCTATATAAACAGTATATAGATCTCTATGTACTATCTATAAATAAATTTAGATACAAATAGTTCAATTTCTACTTTCAGAATAGAAACCATGACCTCGAATATCGATCCAAAGACAGAAGTAAGAGAAATCCAAAGAACTAAAGAAATATGCAATCAGCCATGTGCACGTGGTAACGTAATTTTTTTAGATCATAATATCTGATCCATAATCAGAATTAAAAAAAATCATGATTACGGTGGAGTCGGGATAGTCATCTATTTCGTTCCCACGTATTTCTCCAGCGATATCTACATCGTCATAAAACATTCAGTCATACATGAATGAAACTCGACCCATATTTTATCCGTACTGTGTATACAAGGGTGAGTTGCGTGTTGTTGACTGGCACAGCAATATTCTACTCGAGAGCAGCTCCGTTTATATTGGTTACACCTTTCTCTCTTTTTTTTGTTTTATATCATTCTCTCCTACCTGCTACGAGTTCGTATAACAACCCTCTGATTTTACGTCCTTTCAACCCTATGACCTCGGATCTACGAGAACTCTGACTGACGCCGACGAAATTCTCGCCGAAAGCAAAATATAGGCCGCGTGCCCAAAAGCTGCTTCGGATTTCGTGCCAAAATTACGAGACGCTACTTTACCGCTGTGTTCCCACGAGTTTTGCGAGTTATCGAGTTTGTCCAACTCTGTTTTTTTTTCTATTACTACTATGGTCTCTCTTTCTCTCTTTGATTTCTGACCCTCTATTTTCTCTCTCTTTACCCCTTTGCTTTCTGTCAGGCAACTCGGCTTCGCTAGCAATGACCGGATACGTACGGGACGTCGAAAAGCTTTGGCCTCCGCTGAGCTTTATACCCCTTTTATAAGCTCGTGTTGTACCACTCGCCGGACACGTCGAACACGACCTGACACTTATCGAGCGTTTTTGTCAAAATACTTGGATTTCCATGGTTTCGGGACAAAACTCAATTCTACATATGTGGAATGTCGTAATGTTATGGCATATACATATAGACATCCAAGAGGGTTTTTGAATTATTTGAAAATTACTAAAATTTCATGTGTGTAAGGAGCATGTAGGTAATACGAGTAAATGTAGAGGGTGAAAAAAATAAGGAAAGTGAATATTGTTTTTAGGTACAATAGACAAGTTGTGTATTATTTCCTCTGCAATTTCAAGTATAGACATTTTTTTTCGTATAATACCCTTGCAAGGGGGCAGCTTTCAGAAAGTAGGACAAGCCGAGAATATCGACAGGATGTGGTGAGAGGGTTGGGTAAGGTCATTGTAAGGGCGGCTCTTTTCAGGGCTGCCCAATAAAAACCTTTCACGGCCCTTTGACCATATCCTTCGCGTTTCAGCTGGACCAAAAATTTTCTTCGATCCAATGTAAACTTGAGGCTGATAGAAAGGGAGTTTAAGAAGGATTGAAGGATTGAGGCTTTACGCCGTATCGACACTGGTTAGTGGATTTTATTTCTACCGGTGGAATAAAAAGACCTCGAAACTAAATGAAACGTAACTAATCGAAATGAAATAAGAATAAGCGACGGGAAAGAAGAAACACGGTGGAACGTACGACAAATTGTTGCGACAAAGAGGGTGACAAGGATCGGTACGATACGACATTTCTTCCCATAAATTATTTATTATGGCCCCAGGGAAGGTTCTCTTGTCGAACACCAAAACAAATATACGAAAAAGCTCAAGCACGCGGTAGCTGGTATTGTCCTTCACTGTCAGAAATACTGAGTCATCCTTTCTCTCTCTCTCTCTCTCTCTCTCTCTCTCTCTCTCTCTCTCTCTCTCTCTCTCTCTCTCTCTCTCTCTTTCTCTCT
>JARQTI010000396.1:1649435-1681328 GCA_030142655.1 Trachelus tabidus | reverse complement strand
TCTCTGTCTCTCTCTCTCTCTCTCTCTCTCTCTCTCTCTCTCTCTCTCTCTCTCTCTCTCTCTCTCTCTCTCTCTTTTGGATTGTGAATTATACGCTAATAAATGCAAAGTTATGGATCGAGTAATTAGTTGCGTGGAAGTTAAACCGAGTCACGCTAATTGAGGCACAGCGTTGACTATCCTCCTATCTGCCTGTCTGTCCATCCTGGAATATATTAATAGTAACCCCATTTCCGGTAAGCCCTACGTATCAGCCAGATTGCCCCATACTGATTAAATGGGATACGCGTTAGAAAATTATTTTCGAAAAGACCTGCAACGCTTGAAAATTATGTATCGCATAATCCACTGAGTAAATGCCCTTCTGATTACTGCTGTTTGCACGTCACATTAATTACATACCTACACAGCTATACAATATTGTATACTGTTGCTATATTCTATAGATTGCTTATCATAGTAGAGATTGTGTGATATACGTCGTTATTCTGTGCTCCAGGTTACTCCTAAGTGACAAACTGTGCAGAGTATGGTTTAGTGCATACATTGAGTTAGGAGTTATTTGAAATACCGATATAGGGTATATATCCTACAGGGTAGAGTTGACTCGGGCAGGAACACCTGCCAATCCAGGAATTGCTGAATTATCTTTGACTAAATCTTGATTCCCCTCTCAGCCCCCTCGAGCCGCTCATTATGCCACCCAGTTCTGAACGAAATTCTCAGACTTGAAATACATTGTCAGTCTCCTGACCTCCCTAAGCCTGGAAGCTCTGGTTCCCCTTAGCTTTCGAACTTCCCTTATCTCCCGCACTGCCGACAGCGTTACCTACAACTTACAACGCCGGGGAAGTTTAGCTATTCCGAAACGCCCCTCAACGAACTGTGAAAACCCGATTTCGGTGACGTAGCTATCGCGCCCACAAAGGAGATAGACGGAAATTTAGGGAAATGAGAGGGGGAAATGGGCGCTGGATCAAAAAATAAAGTTAAAAAAAGATAATATAGAATTACAAGCTATAGAAAGCCTAGAAGAAGAGAATAGGGCAAACCTGGTGTCCATTCGTTCGAGCTAGAAAGAACGTAGGTTGTGGACCTTTTTGAAATCGATTAACGACAAGGTTAGGTGGTGTGAAAGGATTTCCGGATCAGTCGATTATTTCGTCCTTATTTACTGATTTCATCTCTTAGTCCGTTCCAATCTCTATCGCTCATTACTCTGTGTCTTGGCCCGAGGTGGCGTAAAATCTTTTTCTCATTTCCGCTTGGATTAGACGGAGCCTAATAGCATCTCAAACAATGTCTACGATGTCAGGACGAAGGAACTGAAGGGTTTCGCATTTCGTCCTCGTCAGTTCCGCCCTTAGACTTCACTTATACTCATCCTTCTATTCGGTCCTCCTCGCCATTCGCCATTTCGCCTGTATTTGACGCGATATCTCCTTGTTAACCTCGTAGAACAAACTCGTCAGTTCCAAGAGGAAGATTCAACGCAGATTATGAATGGTTGCGGTACCACAGAAAAGAGAGAAAGAGAGGGGGGGGGAACAAGGAGAAAGAGAGTGTATAACCAATAAGAACCAATGAAACGATGTGACAGGGTAGTCGTTGACAGGCAGTACGTGAGAGAGAAAAGTATATATACATATATCTATATGTATATATATAGGATAAAAAGGATACAAAAAGACAGTTACTAGATGTTGTTAAGGGATGAAGAAACGTCACCAAACCAATTTCAGTCACGCTTACCACCGAAAGATCCCCTAACCATCTTTCCTCCTAAGGGACAAAGAAGGAAATCAGCTAGACAGATCAAGGTAGCTGCCATATTAGGATTTCTTGATATTTCTTAAAAAATAGGGTTGATAAGGCAAATAAAAATGATTCGCGAATGTACCGTTAAGGAATAATATGAGAATCATTAAAACTGTCATTGTTTCTAGAGCCTCTTAAGTCATTCGTCGCTAAGCTATCCTTTTGTAAAAATACACGGGCATACATATAAATAAATCTGTACGTATAAATAACGTCAAAGCATATCCTACACGCACGGCATACGAAGGCATGCATGAGTAATGAAAGGAGGAGCGCGTCGGATTTAATAAACGTGGAATTTACGAGGGTCGCTAATTGGTTGATATATTGGAGAAAGGGAGTGTGAAAATTGGCAGGACGAAGGAGAGAAAAAATGTTAAGGAATAAAATAAATGGAAAGTGGCTACCGTGTCGGGTGCGAAGACCGGTAAAAAAAAGTATTGAGTTTGACGCGAAGAACAGAGTCCAGTTTTAAGAGTGAGAGAAAAAAAAAGAAAGAAAGGGAGAATGATAAAATTTAAGTCATTAAGCTCATACTGTATGAAGGGGTAGTGTTAGATATGCGCGCGCATTTCTACGCTAATGGTTCTAATTCGTAATACCTATATATGCTAGACGCTGTTTCGTATATAGGTATAACGCTATACACACTCGGCCGCTTGCCATGGCCATTCATAACCGTTTAGCACGATTAAGCTCGGCCTGGCTAAAGAGCATGAATGAGCTTGTGTTCCGTTTCAAACTGTACACGCTGTATTTTCGTTAGCAGGATTAACGTTGGAGAATATCTTGCCTAGTACAATTATTGTGGGTGCCTCATGTGCTGTACTGCGCTTTGAATTAAAGTTCTGAGAAGTAACGAGATAAAAAAATTTTTTAATGGCGAAGATCATGCTTGATCCTCTACAGGAATTCACGTATTATATCTCTTCTTACGAGTAAGATTTTTTTTTATATGACAATTTACCATAACGAATTCCAAAACTTTGTCTATCTGGGCCTATGTTCATCAGTTTGCTTTAAGCGGCGGAGTCATTTTATGCATTTTTAAGGAAGCTTTCATCCTGTGGAAAGTACGCACTTTTATTATCCGTTCTATACGCACATGTTTCAGACTTGATCTAGGTAAGAGCTTAGGATCCTCCTTTGGAGGGTTTATGCGATAATTAAAAATGCTCGTTTACGGATGCTCTCTGTTTTAGGGGCGAGGGTTATAAGAGTGTTATCGTATTACGAACGTACTGGTGGAACGTTTAGGATATTTCTAAACTGCTTTTGTGAGACCGTAGTCGCTTTTTCTTATTCTTTACTCATTTCTAGACTGCTTCTATCGTGTTAGTGTAGCATTACTTATATGATAGTGGATACTATTTTTGTTTGGCGTTTAGTACTACGAAGTTTTTGGATTTCCAAGGAAAATACAGGATGTATAGGGGAGACGAGGCGTGGATCATTATGTTAACGAGACCGGCATTTCGGCGACACGTGCACGCATACGTGGCAACGTTACCCCATGGAACGCCTACAGTTCTAAAAGAAGAGTCAAAAATGTACGAAAGTGGTATAAAAAGTGGTGAGAAAAAAATACGTGAGAACTGTGAAATGAGGCAAATCCTAAGGAAAAATGCTTATTGCCAATGGTCTTTTTTTAACGGTAACGAACGATTTTTCATTTATTTCCCACACACTGCCCATGGTAAAAAAAAACCATCGACCATTCGAAATTTGCCTAAGGTAATCTTTCAGACAAATCTCTCTCTTTCTCTCTCGAATAAAATTACGTTGATTTGCGAAGCATGAAATCGAGCAAGTATTTCATGCGAATAATTACGTATTTTTTTTCAACGCATTAATTATACTGCTACTAGGCATTTTAAAAGGAACAATTAAATGCTGCACGAATCAACGTGATATCCAAAGTACGAAAATGTGAAAACTAGGTTACGCCAATTTGGAAACAACTGAAATAGCAACGTAGCGAGTTCGCGAGTGCTCTTCTTCGGGGAATTTCAACGGTAGTTCTCAGCCAGTTAGAATATTTGCGCGAACGAGTTGACTTCGCGAAAGGAAGCATCCCTTATTTTCATGGAAGAGAGCATTCCTTATTCTCATGTAGAGGAGCAGTCCCTTGGAGAGGGACTAAAGCTGTAGCAAGCTGGAGCTTATATAAATGGGAGCAAGACGTTGGAGTGGAGTAAGGGTGGAAAAGCATTAATAGGATTGAGAAACAGATCCCGATGCGACGAGCAAAGATTAAGCTTGCAATCTCATTGACTGTGCAATCTCGATTTGCAAGATAACTTCATGAATATTCCCTCCCTTCATACCCGTTATCCACACCACTTGCATTTGGCCCCATTCTTATTCCCATTTTCATTCTCATTCCCACCCTCTAGTCTCCCTTCATCACTTCGCCACAGTTTCGAGCCACTAATGGATAATCAGCCGACCCTTCCCACGAGGGGGTAAAACTGTATCGCGTTCCTGGGAGCAATTCGCAAACTCCCTTATCCCATGATCAGCTAGAAAACAGCGCGCGAGGATTTCATGCAGCTTTGCTACCCTCTCCTTACACCCTTGTCCAGACTATCTTCAAATGGGGGTTGGAAACGGATGGAGGTATACCTGACTATCGCGACTTTTTCCTCTCGAAGTTACATCGTGATCACGACCCTCCTCGTTTTCCCGTCTTAGGAAGATTGGAGGATGATTCTGGTAGGGTATGCAAGTTTAAGCTACTGCATACAGAATCTATATGTAAGATATTTCATGAAATAGTGAGTGAAATAAAACGGAATAAAATAGTTGCTTACGTAGTCCAAGGTAACGTAGCGTGGAGAATCATGGGATGTTGAACAACGCCGAGGACGGTGAGCGAGTGACTTTTTGATGCAAGGGAGATCGAAGCACTTGACACCGTTCCTGGAGTTCGTCTCTTCCGTCATGGTGGAATAAAATTGTTCAGAGGATATAGAAGAGCGTCGGGCATTTCGTGCTTGTGATACGAGTCTTCTAAAACAGAAAGATGGGGCAAGGTGTTCTGGGATTTGAACCAAAGGTCGTGATATCATTTGTTTGTGTATGTTTAATGTATCATGGTAGGTAGCGGGTCTTGGGTGGCTCAGAAGAGGTTAGATGTGTCAGAGCAGGAGATACACCTACGTGGCTTTAGCGAATACAAATATTCGTACTCTTGTGTATACGTGCTTCTGTAAATACGATAAGCCATTTCTACGTTCTCTTATTGCACACTGTACTTTTGTATATATACACGTATCCGTTTGAGTGATACGCCCAAAGTTAGTACATAGTGGTGAAAGAGGAGAATCCTGTCGACTAAACTGCTTATCGAGCACCGAAGTGTCAAATCGTTTCGACGGCAGCCATTGGATTTCATCTAGAGATGCACTCACCTTGAACTTCCACCAGTCGTCTTAAGAAAGGTCGACGGGTTTATTCGATGATTTTTGGTAGAGATAAATTTAAAGAATTATATTAATATTTGTCTCTTGACGCTAGGCTAATGCAGTTTGTCTATAGAGTTAATAACTGGCAAATATCACAGATGGCGTTCGGAGCGGTTTCTAGCGACGCGAACGGCGTTTATCGAAACTAGCCGAAATGTCAATTTCTTCCGAAGCGTTCCATTGTGCTTAGCGTTGTGTGCTTCTTTTATGTGAAAATTAGTGTGAAGTGATGTTCTATTGTGCCCTGGAGTTTATGAATAATATAAAAATGTTAAGTATGCAGTAAAAGTACGTAATTCCTAATGGTTAATCAACCCACGTAAGACGAACGGCGTAAGATATGTAACAAGCATTCTTGAAACTGAGGTTAGGCTTAACTGAAGTTATACGTTTACAAATCGCTATTTCAGCAATTTTTGGGTATTTGGTTTGCTTAACTGCATTAGATCTATACGATGCTCTCACGTTTTCAATTCATCTTCGAACATATTTTCAGTTTTTACCGTACTTGAAATTTTATATTTTTGTTTGCACGATTAAAATGTAATCTTTAAATTTTGTAGCGTCTCTCCTAAACTTTTAACATACATAAATTTCCGTTTATCTTTTCATTACTTCTGGATTTTCGAATGCCTGCTGTTAGGCGGCAACGAGTCAACCAGCCAGCTGGGCAGGCAGACAGGCAGGTATAGGGATGGTTTTAGGGATCGTGGATGGTAGATATGTATGTATATACATGGATGAGGATGGGTCAGGGTGTACGCGGGTTGCCTAGAGCGTTATTATTTATTGCCTGAACGTTTTCCCAGTTAATTTGCCCGGGGCATGCACGTCGGCTAGGCACGAAATGAAATTTTACCGCTTGCCAAGGGTGCCTTCGAAAATCGGCTGATATACGATCATTACTGTTTGTTGGACAAACAAAAGGTCGCGCGTGCACATCGCTTGAAATATGACGACCCTGAGCGAGAGTAACAACTCGCGAATGATATAACGTTCGGATAATCAGTAAGTCAGGATGGTCTCTGCCATCATGGGCGTTCAGAGATCCGGATAAAACGACGGACGTCACTGTACGTAAGAAGCGTCGCTGCAATTATTCGTTTCGCTTTATCAAACCCTATAAAAAAACCACGCCCGTCACCAATATCAGCCTTGCTTTACTGTATTCTTATGTCCGCACCCCTAGACCTCCATTCATCAGATCATAAAACATCTATTTCACGGAAGGATTCCAAGATGGTTCTACGCGATCTGGGATTGAGAGTGACAAATAATTTTGGCGACTAATGGGAAGCTGGCACATGGTAACAGAAAGATATAAAAATTCTATTTTTTGTTCTGCCCAACATTGTAAGGACTCTTGTGCAGTTATAGATATACTCGTTAAAAGTGTAACGCCAATTCATTGGGTTTAAAGAAACGTCTTAACAATAACGGGTTCCGTTTGACGACCATTCATATTTTCAGGAACAAGTGTGGCTTAACGACCAAGCCTGATCGTGCCATCGTGATGTCTATGATGGCTACGGATTATTGAGGGATGAAGAATCAAGTTCTGCCTGGTTGGTTAAGGTTGAGATGAAGAGGGGATGGAGGATTTTGAGTACAAGGGATGAAAGCGCAAGCTTAACATTGGCCATAAAGTGACACGACTGTGTAACTGTGAGGCCAACATGGCTGTTTTCTGGGAGAAGGTAATAATTCTCCAGAGACCAATCTTCAAAATCGTTACCCCCCTCCGCCCCTTGATGCCTCGACGAGGCTTGATTATTAGAAGCAAGTGCGTTGTAAAGTATAAAGTATTCAGGGCGAGGCATAACGGAGGGTTAAAGGGGTCGATAGGCCGAGGGCTGCCGTATTAAGGGTGTTGCTCTGCGTTATGTATAAACTAGATATTAACCTAAGTTGAATTTACGTCTCTGTCTAATATCTTGACGGCGTCGCCATGACTACTGAACGGGATTTTAAGTCGCTATCACGGAAGTGGCTGCAAAGTGAGTCGATCGGCCTTTCTCGAAAGCTTTCATCCCCTTCTCGCGTTATCGCTGCTGTCGAGTGGTCGCAAAATATCCAGATACATCTCTGGGGAGTTCGAGAGTCTGATACTTTGATACGGGAACGAGTGTGAGCCCCACCGCCCAGTGCTGCAAGGAAAAGACATGGACACTTGATTCCCTCAGCTCGACTGTTCACGAGTTTCATCGTCATTTCGAGGACTTGACATTGATAAGGGATGGTAGGGGTGTTTGTTTTTATTCATTCAAGCCTTTACTTCGTTGTAAAATATCCCGGCGCTCTCGTTAAGCTTTTAATCCTCAGCTGGACCTCCCATTTACCCCCTCCTTTCCTCAGCTACCCCTAATTAAGCCCGGGGACTTTTCCTCACTTTGGATAACATTGCTCACCGGCGAGAAATCATCAGCTCCCTTCACTTTGTTAGTACCCCATGCTCCTTTTCTCATCTTCACGCTTTATGAATGCCCGACGGCGACAGTGGAGTTGTGGGAATCGAAAATGAAAATTTAAGGAAACCAGGTAAACGGCGGATACTGCTGTTACTTTTAGCGGCATACATATATACGTAGAGTCCTTCGGAGAGGCCCAAAACACTCGCCATACAGTTCCATGGCTCTGCGGCATAACCATTCGAGCCATTATTATTCATTAGGATTTTTTCAGCCATGTGTCTTCCTTAAGTTATTTTTTCTCTTTGCTTCCTTTTCTGTTTTTTTTTTATCACCACCCACCAGTAGTGAGAAGCCGCTTCCCTAAGCAAGGGTGGGTTTATCACGTGGTTACGCTTTATTAAATTTGGCAGGAAAATGGCGGACACTCTTCATTCTCATTGACTAAGGATTGTGTCTCTCTACTCTGGGCAGCGTTTCGAATCCTTGTTCTTCACTTCAATATAAAGGTATTCCCATTTATTATCACCCGACGTTCGCCTTTTTCGCCAAAGGTATATATCGGAAATCTCTTGCCACACGTAGCGACTCAAAGATTGGAAAGATATGGGAAATAATAGTCAAAGAAATGATAGTTTGTTCTCTCTCTCCTTCCCTTCCTTCTCATCCCTCTCTCTTTCTCAGGTTTACCGGCGAGTATCGTCGGATCGATGATTCGAAAGAGCGCTAAACGAGCTCGTCCGATCGGCTCGACTGGTTCTATTAACCATTAAGAGAAGCTGAGGACACCGAGCTCCGTTACGCGAGCTGACAAATCGAGCAATCAGTTGCGGTGATGAAGTCCTCTATCTTATCGTCTTCCCGTGAATCCCAGCCAACCGGATGATACCTTTCGAACCTGGGGGATTTCGAACTTTCCGAGAAATCGACCTTAAATATCATCCGCACGATTAGTCACCGCCGAATTTCACGGAACAGAAAAAGAATGTATCAAACATCCCAAAAAGGATGCACACATCAGACTCAATGTCAAAAATCAATGAGACGTCTTATCGGAAGTTCAAGAATTCAGGACCTCAATACCGGACTACCCATGAATCCCGGGAGCTAACGAGATCCCTAGAGTCCTAGCCAGGATTCCACCTGTCCCTGAAGAACACGGACCCGTTCTATGATTTCCACAGTTCAGGTAGAACTGAGATGCAGAAGCAACGTCATCCAGCGAGGGCGGGAGGAGGAAAAAGTAGTAACGTAAAATGAGTGACTAAGCGAAGGGGGGGAGGAGGGATTGAAGTTGGCAAAGTCTTGCCGAGGACAGACGCGACGGATTACTTTTACTTCGCTTCTAGCACGGGATATTAATTTTCAAGCCCCCTTCGGTCGAAGGGGCCACGTGGTGCGAGCTTTCTAGGGTCCCTTCCTCCCCCTCTTGGCTAAAGATGGCTCCTTATTTTATCGCTGCCCAGTTATATTGGGGCATAAATCATATTCGTAAGTCGCCTGTTATCCTGCCCAAGTGCCCACTCCTACGCTCCGCCATTCCACTTTGGCATCGCCTCACTGGTGCCCTCTGTATATCGCTATCGATACCAGCGTCGAATCTTTTCTCTATACTCTCGCCGTCTTCTCTCTATCGGAATCTGACATAGAGACTCCTAGTGACACCGAACAGAGTGCACTGATCGTCTGATCTCTATGCCCCATATGTCATATCTTCGTAGCGCGCACGAAAAGCCTACTCTTGCAATACTTCACTCTTCGTCACTTTTTTCCGACCTCAATAAACGTAAATGACATTCTCGCTGCTCTCGATCCTAAAGCTCGGATTCCTTTTCAATACGCTGTCTTGTTGAAATAATAGACACCGTAAGTAACTCCTATCCTGTGCTGTGGTCTCATAGTGACATGCGAGACGGTAAGACTCGTAAATTTTCCACTGGCTAATAGTGGCTATGCTACTGATAGGAGTTAACGAAGTATGGCGAATCCTTAACGTTATAAGATTCGGTAAGTTACGGGCATTGCTATCGCGACGAGCGCACTTAAAACTTTATCGGTAATTACCATAGCGGCTTTACTTAAGAAAAACCATGAATTTTCTTGGCATTCGAAAACTCACGAGAGAAATTACAAGAATTTTCAGTTTTCCTCAAGTTCGCCATGCAATTTTTTTTCTGAAGTATCCCTAGCACTGTTTTCTTTTTTTATTATTCAAACTAAATTTCGTATCGTCAATTTTAGTTTCTCGGGTCGCCCGATGTCAAACGTTTTGCTTTCGTGGAAACTCATGTAAACGGCTTATTTTCGCGAATGGCCACAAGCTAATGGTTCGATTCTCAAGTCGCCTTTCTAAGCTATGGCATTCATTTGCGATGTGAAGAGCAATGCTCGGCTATCCTCCCTTACACTTGTGTATACTCTCTGTACAATGTCCCATTAAGGATAGAAGGGCTCTAATTCCGACCGCTGTAATCGAGCGGAATAGTCCGTGAAATTAGTGAGAATGTCTTCGCATTCAGTCATACAATTTCTGACAAATTATATAGCTCGTAATGAATGTCGCTAAATGAGAAATCAGATGCGTACAATACACAATGGGGTGTCTATGCGCAATGCATGTCCGCGTGTACGCGTTACGTGCGTATACCACTGATAGGACAAGGGGTGATAATAATCTAGACGGAAATTATTACGTTGATGTCAATAAAAGAAATCCATTAATCTAATTTTATTATGAACCCATAAACAAGTATTGAATATTTATACGTATTTATACCATTCGTGAAAATCGCGGATACGCTGAACAATATGTCTATAAGTTTCGTACGTATGATCATTCACTTCTTATTTATAGTTTTTCAATGACACCATTCGACGTATTTTTTTTATAGTAGTTACTTATTTGTGTCCGCATATATATTTTACATCGTCAGATGGGGGACGTGTGTGATGGAGATTTTTTTTTAATAAAAATATATATGCCACACTAATATGTTTACATCATTCATACCTATATAATAATAATACGATAATGGTATCTCAAGTACTATTATGATGATGAAGTATTCCAGATGCATACCCATGTATATAGCTGCGTCCTCTATAACGTACCAGAATGCATTTATCAGCCGAGTCTCAAGTACTTGTCATCCCTTTACATCCTGATTGCGTGAAATCGAGATGATCTCTTGAATTCGTTCGTTTAATTCTTTTTATGCAAGCTGATCGTTAAATGCATTTTACGAGGGGGAAGTTAGAGATCGTAGGAAAATGCATGTTTCGTAGCTATACGCAGTGCTGGCTTTGTATGGGTGTATATCTATATGGGGATGAACGCGTTTATGTTCCGCGGATGCTGCGCCAATCTTATGCCAATCGTCAGTCGTCTTAGTTGCACTTGTTACTTTATATATGCAAATATAAGTGAATTCCGCGGATTCGATATGCGAATCGTATCGATATGCATAAAATCGTAAAAAGAATTTGTTTTTTTATTATCATTTTTTTTAATTTTCTATTTATCTATTCATTTGGTATTACGTTACAGGAATAACAGGATGAATTGGTACATTGTTGGGAAGAGCTCTATGGTGATTTTTGTTTGTTGGGGATTTGTTTTGGGGATCGGGGCTACGTGGAAATTTCAAATTTAGTTTTATTTTGGAGGCTTCGATGTTTCTGCATAGAATCGATATGATTTTGATTGATTGACAGTGAGACTTTTTTATGTATGTTATTTTAATTTCGGCAATACTTTAAGGATATGCTAATCGAATGACATTGTTTTATTTGCTATTAGTAAATTGTCGTGTTTTCGTACGTCTTCGTAATTGGGGGCATATCTTATTTACATGCTTCACCTGTTTAATTATCCAAATGGATCTAACGTCGAGTGCTTTGATATGCAAAGGAGGATGAATAATTAGAATGTAGTTAGCTATGTAAAGCAGCAGCTCTTCTGTGACAGTGCCAATGACAATTTCTATTAGTCAATGAAAGGACAACGGTAATGCCTTGAATGTAAAGAGATGACTAAGGTTCAATTTGAACCCGTGATCCTCAATTAATTAAACGTTTTTGACGTTAATCTTTTTCTTTCATAATCCAAAAGACATGCTACCCTCGGACCACGCGTACATTCAGTGCTAAATAAAAGATATTTTAACGAATCAATGGAAACTTTCTGAAACTCACGGTAATTTTAATTGTGAGTTAATTAATTAATTAATTTTACGTAACTATTATCGATATTCCGCAATATCGATCTTATGAATCTCGTTGATATGTTTCGTTGGGGATGGCTGAGAACAACGCGATAACGAAAAATCATTCCTATTATATTTTTCAGCACTTTACTAATGAACTGTACGCTTATGCAAGAACAAATGAACTTCTCATATAATAATTCTAATCTGCATTATTTCATAATGTCTCTTTCACTGCCGTTGGACCACATGAAAAGGTACGGGGGCAGATAGTGTTGCCCGTGTGTCGTGCCGCATGAAATGCTCGTTTGCCAAATGATAAAATGATCGCAACGCTCAAGGCAGAGTTTCAATTTAACAATGAGATAGCGGAAGTGGAATCTATCGGAGCCGAGTGCGAAACAAAATGAAAGCTTTTTGGACACGTGTGCCAGAGTAGAAACGTTTTATGGCTGAATCGGGTAAACATCTGTCGGACACAAGATATACTGCGCATGGTAATAAACGTGTACTTTTAGTTTTATTTTATTATCTTTTTTTTTTGAAACTGTTACGCATTAGAAGATTATAAATACGTGATACCATAGAGATTTTTGAAAAATGAGATATAATTATCAAATTTGAATTGTTATTCAGGGCTGGGTAAATTAGAACGAGGTGGGGAGGCGGAAGTCGTTCTACAATAGAGAGACGAGGTTTGAAAATTTTTTTCTAGAAAAGGGTGAGTATTGTCGACGTAGGCAGGAGCCCTCGTATATCAGAGGGTTGCTCTGTAAGGTTCGCTTATGGAGGATTTTAAAGATTTTATGAAGTAGTAAATAGAGCCGGGGGTTCGTGTTAAGCACCGACCACCCCCCGGCGGCTATCTTCAACTTTTTAATAGAGCGACTCCAAGGCAAAGGATAGAGCGCAGGAGAGACAGAGTGTGTGTGTGGGTGTGTGTGTGTGTGAGAGAGAGAGAGAGAAAGAGAGAGAATAGAGAACGAGTGTGGGGTTAAAACTGTAACAGTGTACAGTACCAAGGGGGGTTGCGAAACCAACCACCGTCCCCATTCGCCTACCACGAAACCCTTAGCGCTATTTTTCCCGCATAAACAGCAGGTTATTAACTAGCACTATGGCGCCAGATCTTATCTGCCTTATCTTACCACGACTTACTACCCTCCGTGCTCTTCGTCCCCCTTTCTCCTTCCCTCACATCCTCTTGAGCAAGCCTTCAATTTTCTACTCTCTTCCGATGCGCCTGCATAAGATATATCAAATGCAACCTCTTTTTTGATTTTATTTTAACAAAGATCAAATTATGGAAAATTTCGTTTTTACTCAAAAATACAATTTCCATTCGAAGTTCATTTCTGCCATGAATCGGTGCACTCTTTTCGTTCTTGGAGAATTTAAAGCAAACGACGAAGATTCTCGTAGGCCAAGGCAGAAAGAGAGCGGAAGGGTTGCCAGTGGTGAGCGCGATAGTGAAAGGGCCATAGGCTTCTCGGAAATTTCATAAATATTGCAAAGGTGGGATTACGACGCTCTAGCTAGAAACTATCCGATGATAATGACGTCGTTGGCAATATATCCTTTTTGTTAACGGCAAAAGACTGGCCACCGCTTCCCCACTAAACTATAGGAGACCGCTAAATATTCAGCAGAATGTTCTCACAAGTCTGTCATTTCGTCTTTGAGAGCGTAAAGGCTGTTCTAAGTCGTCGTTCCACTTTTCTCGTCTATAGAAATGTTTCGCCTATAGTAGGCATCTACGAGAGCCAGCCGCTACGAAGAGAAAATTATTGAAATTAACATGTTAGAAGGGTTGACGCATGTGTTCTATTGGAAAATTAATACGTAACAAGATTTGCGAAGTAACAGAATACTGAGAGTTATTTTGTGAGTCTGATTGCGAAATCACGAGAGGTTGCGGTGAATCGGTATGGGAATCGACTCCGAAAAGTGACGTCGCGACGCCTTGTGGGGTTGTGCGAATCGTGATTTCCTGCCGCCCTAAGCAAGATAAATGAATTTGCCAAGCGTAGTTAATCCAGTTAGGCTAAGTTTTCAAACGCGATTCGTTCTCAACCCTCGAGTCGAGACATCCTTTTCGAAGACGTGCCTATCCAAGTTCGTAGTTTGCGTTTGGTGAAGGAGGGAGAGTCAGAGAGAGAGAGGGGGGGGGATAATACCAACAGGGTAAAACCCTTTTTCGAGGAACTACCATCTCCGTCACTTTGCACATTTATCCAATTTCTTTCGCTAGTCCCACTTTCGGCTCGCAGCTATGTGACTGTTAATATACGTGTATACATATAATATATATTTTCTTATGTCAGTCCCGATACGCACATTCTTTTGGAAAATTTATTTTAGTGCGAAATACCAACCCATGCTGTTTTTAAATCACATCTGCAAATCGTAGCTGCAGGGCTGAATTGAACGAAAGCAAAAGTTTATGTAGGTACCACGCTCGAAATTGAATAAGGGTGTAAATATAAAAATGTACTCGGAGCGTAGGTTTTTAGCCCGGTTGAGAAGGGTCAGCGTGGGTAGCAAATGCTGAACTTAGAAAATCGAGGTTTACTAGAAGGATCTCTAAGAATCATGTAAGGTAGACTCAGTATTGCGGCTCCAGGAGTCAGGACACAGGGTGTAAGGATGCGGGGTGTCTCAGGGCGCCTAATTTATTCCATCTTAGCTCGGTTGGGTTCTGATTTTCAATTTGTGCCCGTGGGCGTCTAGCGGAGTGTTTGGCCCCGTACCCCTGGCTGCTTGAGCGCCATCTACATGTAAATCTAATATACGCCCCTGTATTCCATAATCATCCCCGTGGCAGCAGGATCGCGCGACACTCCGGGGTACCGTCGAAGCCCCAAACTCAAGACCGAATCCCCATTTGTCTCATGGAGGCTGCCTAATTTTGGCGTTCTCAGGCGTCCCGACCTCTCGGCGTCTTATCTGTGACACTTTTTCGTTTCGCTCGTAACAAAGCCGCGCGAGCGACTGGCAGCCACTCCCGGTTGTATTAGTCGCGGATGAACTGCGGAGGAAGAAAATTTAATACATAAAAGCTGTGCGCCCTTCGAAGCTAACATCTGCACCCGAATCGACAGTCTAAGGGAAGATAGGCACCCTTTTCTACCTTCTCGACTTGGTTTACCCTATACTTGAACGGCTTAAAGACTTTTAGGCATCTATAGACACTTATCCCTTACAACCCTTGGATATACCCTTGAAGTGCTATTTTATATCCACTTCCCTTTCCTTTGGATTTCCTTGAAATTTTTAGCCCGTTCACCGTTCGATCGATCCCTTACTTGATGAAACGTCGAGATTTAAGTAAATATTGATCTTTTGTTTTTATTAATTAAACAATGCGCATATACGCCGGAGTTCCATTATGTTTCTCACGGTTTACCCGTGTTAGGTATATCCGTTTATTTAAGGTTCTCCCTTTTGGGGACGCCTAAAAAAATATCAGGGCTCTCAATTATACGGGCTGCCGGGATTTCAATATTATTTTAATATAAATACGCCATCTGTCGATATCAGCGGGGAATTTTTCATCAGTGCCTTTGTAAGCCCGTTGACGGGATTCGAGCTTCTCTGAATCACGAGCTCGTCGATGGGTCAACGCTATGCACATCTGCGACGGAAATCGCGGCTACGTTCCGGAAGTCGTCTGTGCACGCTCAACTGGACTCGCGCTACGGTACCCAGCGGCTTACACAGTCGTGCGTTAACGTATCAGGGAATACAAACTCACCTTGATCAAGTCCGTGTGAATCGGTATACCGACGTCATTACTAATTCCTACGTTAACGAGTTACCAAGTGGCGCGCAGTCTCCTATAGGCATCCCTCTGTGTGGCTGAAGACGTAAAGAGCTTGTACTTTCTCTTTCCAGAATTCTGTTTCATCCCCCGTTTGCTGGAGTGCCACCATCGGGGAATACAGCAGCTACTGGTTCCTCGTTGAAAACCACCAAGGAGTAGTGGGTTTGCGGTACACACGGTACTCACGGTACTTCCGTGGCTAATCCCATCGCTGATCTTCGCCAAAACTCAGCCCGATGATATCCCACCGTTGGAGGATCCGTTGTCCATGGATAAGAGAGCAGAAGCATCAGTGAGGATTGGACAATTGTTTCACCTTGGACCACCCTGGCCTCGCTACGTTTAATGCGTAGATCACAGCCAGCTGGCAGCAGGCAGCAAACCAGCCGGGACCCTGGCGTTATTTCGCGAGAATGAGAACTTAGTGCCGAGACATCTGGTACCATCCGGTATCACGGGAGTAGCGATAGGGAAGGTAGCAGGAAAAGGGGTGTGGTGTACCGTGAGCTTCGAATGGGAGCGAGAGAGAAGAAGGAGGGTGCCTCGGCGGAGTTAGAGGGAGAGAAAGCGAGTCGTGCCACTGTGGATTAGGCCTAACCTTTAAATACGGTGCTTCCGGGCGAACTGCCGTTCCGTCATGTAGCGTGACATTATGCTAATTCGATGTCGCTCGGGGTTGGAGATTGGCCAGAGATCGTCCCCTTGGGAAGCGTTATAGACAGGACGGACGGAATCAATGGAATTTACGTAGAAAAGAAAGTGGCGGAGATACGTCATCCGGTGGTGACAGCGGAGTCGAAGAAACTTTTCTCCAGTTAAGCCTGTACATGCAGCTTGGACAATGATAACGTCGACATATCGAACAGGGCTCTGTCTTTATTCTTACGGAGACTGTTTTTGAAAATTTAACTAGAGACCTAGGGCGAAGGAGGAAGATAAATAAGGTAGAGGAAAGGTAAAGAGAATGGTAGAGTTAGAGGTTGCTCCATAAATGGGACATAAAAGCGGACGCTTTATTTGTAGCTGCGTGAGCGTCGGTAACGAGACTCCTAGCGAAAAGTTCCTGTGCTTTCATGGTCCGGTAAAGGCGTTGAGCTTTACGGCGAATAAAAAGCGAGCTTTGAGAGTCCGTTGTGGGTTCCGCTTATTCTTTTTTTTTCTCTCTCTCTCTCTGTACGCAACTCCCATTGGTATTTATTTTTCTTTTATTTCTAGTACATCACGTGCTTCTTTTCCTATTCTTAAAATCTGTGCGTTATATACATATAATATATGTTAGAAAGAGAGGAGAGAGAACGATTGGATAACTGTACCTGAGAAGTCTGTATATAACCCTTGAGGGAATGAGCTTCCGACGTTCACGATGACTCCCGTAATCCTCAAGGCAATCCTCAACCATTCAACGATGTTCTATGGCTACGTCACATTATCTAGCAACCACGCATGGAGAGTGTATTCAGAGTGAAATTGTGGCAACGTGGAGTTGCGAGTAACTCGGGAACTTCCGTATGCTCAGACTAAGATGGGGATGTTTACACAGGGAAATCATCATTCGAGTCATTTGTCTTCTTGGCAGTACTCGTATCCGTATTGGCTGATAAACGCTACCAGCATCAACCATTGCCGAAACGCGGATACGTACACGTCGAATGATGGATGCGCCACCGCCGTTCGCAGCCGCCCGATCCCACGTCACTTAAATGCGAACCAGCACCGACATCACCAGCAGCATCACCACCTACAACCCAACCTTTCAAGGGTTCCTTGCCATTTTGCAATATCTCTACTGGGTTACTGGTGGGAAAGCATCGACGATTTCACGATTTGTCACTACTTTTAACAAGGTCGATGCAAAATGAGTTTCCTGATGAATTTGAAAAATTTCAAGAAATAACGTTTGGAGTTGTGAACGGCGGAGGGAGGAAAGGGGATGGTTTATTTCGAACTTTGTTGTAAATCAGGGGAAACCATTAGTTTGCCTGTGGTATATATCTAATCTAACTGTACCCCTCAGCCAACTCTTACGACGATTTATTGCGAAACGGTCGGACCACCCACTCAGCTGCGTACTTAATGCGTATCTCGGGGATACTCTGGAATGACAAGAAATTGCTGTGACAGGGGTAGCTTAATGAGCGCTTAGACATTACTAACGGGAATGGAAGGTACTACTCCTCGTGCTACGTTTCTTACCTCAAAATTATTTCCTTGCATCCACCTTGAAGTGAGCATGCCTTTGGTAGATTAAGTAACTAAGGGCTGGTCTGTGATTCTTATTCATTAACTACTAGATCACGTATCGAGGACAACAGTGCTCCAGACTAATACATTGCACTCTACTAAGCTACAGCTAAGTTAGACGTATGAGTCTTTTTGTTTCAACGAGTAGTATCATCGTATCCAAGGGACGAAGGACGGTGACATTTTTGCAAAATTTTTAAGCGTTAATAAAGTTACCCCTGGAACGAGAGTAATCGAGCCACATAAAGACCGTCTGATATTTGTACATTAATTGAATGGGCATACAGCAAAACTATGGAGAGATCGTTTCTCCTACACCGGAAACCGCAGCAAGCGCCCACCATTCCCCAGCGTCCTCATGTTGCCAGGTGATAGAAATGACCGACGATACTTAAGGCAGTAGTATCGAATGTTCGCTGTTCGCTCTGACCACTTCATCAGGTTCCTTCTTCGTGTTCATCCCTCTGGGGCACCCTGTTCGTGCACATATTTCGCATTTATTCCCATCCACTTTCAAGGCCTTTCTTTCTGTTATGAAGGTGGAGGCTGGGTTTGGCAAAAGGTACGGCTACGAGAGCAACCCCTTGCCTTCGCCATCCCAACCCCATTTTGACTTTCTGAGTACCGTTAGTAGATATCATCGTAATTTATACGACAGTCGTTTGTTTCGTGTCACGTCAAGATAAGACTAGGAATATGCTTTGCTTACTCCTCGCTTGCCCGAGGCAATTTTACCTCCCGCTCTTCAACCCGAAAGCCACCTCCGTGTGTATTCCAGTACTGCCCCCCCTGTCCCTCTGTCACCCTAACTATCTGTCACTCCATAAGTATAGGCATTGTTGTTTGGAGCTCGTTACGTTCGAAATTCAATGGAGCGTGAACGTTTGCCAAAATATTGCAATCCCCTTGACAGGTTCTTTCACCTGCTCTCGCTTGAGGGGGTGCTTATCTCTTGTCTGGGAAAGGGATGCATCTAGGGTAGAACGAACATGGTGGAGAGGGGGGTGGGATGGGGTGGGACGTGGGGGGTTATCAAGTACCAGAAATAATCCACTGGGAATGAATGGCCACTGGGATGAAATCGGCAACCTGTAGACTGGGCGATTGATCATCGGGAATAAGGGTTGTTTTTCATATTGACGCACGGTGGCATAGCTATCGAGATGTATACGGTAAGGGTTGTAATTAGGTGAGTTTTTGAAAACGCAACCCTTGCTCGGAATCCTCTTCCCATATCATTCACATCGTTACTCGACATGTCATAGCAAATATGGGGATGGATATGCAGAAAGACGTGATTTTTAAGGGTAGGTTTAGGGGTAGCTTTATCAGGTACTTTTACAATTCTTTTTCTTGCGTTCACTTTTATAGAGTTCACTGAATCCCAACGGGGTATGAAGGTGGTCAGGAGAGTTTTTCATTTCTTGGTTATCGGATGATATTAGGAGCGAGAAAGTCTAAGGACTAGAAAGAAAGAAAGAAAGTATCTCAAGGGACCCTGACTTGGTGCCCGCTTTAAGGAATATTTTATCGGCGGAGAAAACTGTGCGATCTCACCTAAGAGTAAAGAATAAAATGGACGGCGATCATTTCCGCGCGAGAAACGCTCGATATTTTATTGAAGGTGGTGGACCCCGTAACAGACGAATAAGGGCTCGTCAAAAAAAGCAACCCTTATCCAGAGCCATAGGAATTCGAGCATTTTAGTTTAGATCGGATCATTGACCTCGATCGAGCGTTTGACGCTTAGGACGAAATCGTCCAATCACTTCGATGAAAGGGTAGACCCAGGGAGCACTGAGACTTTTCTTTAGGGGATGGAAAAGCATCATGGCGGAGTTATCAGTTTCCTGATGTCACGTGAAGAAAACAGAAACTCGTGAAGGTCTGTTAGGCGCGTGAGATGTTCTATGAAAATCGAAATTCAATTAAATTAAATATATATATACACATGTGCAGTTTTATGCATATATGGACACATTTCTAAGGAAAAGTTTCATGAGATTAAATAACATATGCATATATGTATATTTACCTACTTTACATACAAATGATTATATGACACAGTAGAAAGATTGGGTCATGTTCCAACAAGTCTTAAAATTTTTTAATGCTTTTAAGCCCGACTCAGATTGTAGGAGCTCTGATGTTCGTTCGCCTTATCCCCTATCGAAGAGACCATGCTCCAAGGCTCGAGGCGAATGATGCCATACGTTGCTGCGACTGACATTGACGCCAACGCTGATGCTGATACTGATGATCACTCCGTATGGTCTTGACGTAGAGGCTAGAGGGTTTTGCAGACTCATAGAAGGATCAGCCAAAATCAAAAGATCTCAAAGACAGAGTCCTTTCTTTCTGTTCTTTCATTTTTCTAGCCAAGATTCAACTGAGGTTTCCTCATCCCTTGGTCTTCCTTTTTGCTCTTTTTTTCCTCCACCCAATCTTCTTCATCGTCCCCCTGCAGCCTTCACTCGCGCTTCAGTTCCTTTCATCCCAACGCAGGGAGAGACGACTGACAGTCACGCGTTGGTCGTCATCCGCACCTTTTGACGAATAGCTTTTCTTTCTCCATGGGACATTCCTCTCACGCTGTGACGAATACACACGTGCTTTTTATTCCTCTTATTCTTCGTATTCTTTTTCATCCTTCTGTCGTAATTCGTCTTTTTCTTTCACTCTGCGTACCAGTAGATGCCTCCCCCGAGGAAACTTCTCTTTCTTCAGTTACCCCTCGAATGTTGTACAGTGGCGCGAGGACAGCTTATGTCAGAAAGTTGAGTCCGCGTCTTTCTCGAAATTTTTTTTTAAATCGAGCATTGATTGAAAAATAATCATTAGGTCGAACGTGAGTTGGTTACTGGGGTTTAAGAAAAGGGATGACATCGGTCGGAGAGGGTTGGCAAGGGTTATAAAGGAGATGTACCCTATTTTACCAGTTTTCCCAGCCCTGTCGCGTACGTTACGAGAGGAATATCCTCCCCACGAAGGTTAGCCAGCCATCGATGGGTCCAAGGGTTGAGGGTGGACAGGGGGAGAAAGGACCGGAAGCTCGTATGGAACGAGGGGTAAATCGCGAAAGGACTTGCTCTTTGACGTTGATGGTTACGCTAAGCACTCGTGCGACTTAAATCATCCTTTTTCATTTTTCATCCCTCCTTCGGAATCAACTGAAATATTTCATATGCATCAATTGCACGACATGCTCTCGTATAACCGCCACTCTTATGGCTAATTTTATTTGCATTTATCACTCGTCGAACTTGCGGAATAATTAGGCAGTCTAATTTGAAGTTGAGAGGGACTCTCTATCTCTCTCTCTCCCACGCTTTATCTCTTCAACTTCTCTCTGACTCTATGGGCAGAATATCTCTGGCGCTTCTCTCTCAATTAAACATCATCAAAGGGAGAGAGTTTCTCGGTCAGAGGAAAAGGGGATGATAGACACAAGCGTCATCAGGCTGTTTGCGGTATAGGGCTATAGTCATTCCCCAGAGAGTATCATTGCTGGTTCCGAGGTTCTCTTAATGGCTAACAAAGAGACGGGAGAGGCTGGGGGGTGGTTCACGAGAATAAGGGAGGGTCTATAAAAATTCATGGTATTCGTATACTGATCTCTCGTAAATCAACGCATGGCGTAATCATTCAATTAAAAGGTCATAATTCCATTTGCGAACGGGAGTAACTCTTAGTGGATTACTTGAACCTGCTACAGGGCTAGCCTTTTGAAATTTTACGCCAACCACCATTACTAACATCTGTCCTGTATATAGTATCGTTAGGGTGGATTTCAGTCTCCTCATTAGCCACCCTTGGCATTAGAACTTACTTGGAAATTTGGACACACTCCCTCTCCACCTAAACACTAGCCCCTCTACTCCTATTATCTTCCCCGCCATCCCGCTCACCGGACGATTCGTACAAATTCATGAAAATTTATCGACCTTTCGAATATCCGCGATATCTAATTAGCCTAACGAAGCCCCATTCATAATTTTCCGCTAAGGTCGCCGTCCGATAAGTTCCCTGCGACGCCGATAATCGTATTAAGGAAATTTACAATCGATCCAACCAATTACCCTAGTCGTTATATTCACTCCCAGCTTATTCTCGCGACTGTGATACTACTTTCTGTTATGTAACTTATAAGCCCCTAACTTACACTTTTTGATTTTTCGTTTCCTGTTTATATGGATTTTTTAAAAAATTTTCTTACCCCTACCTCTCCCTCGCGCAATCACGTAATATAGCTGAATTGCGAATACAGCTTCCATTCTAGAACGCCATCTTGTTATGGTCCACAGCGAATGGGGCTCTGCGATTCCGAAGCTGATCTCACGTGTGTACCAAACTGTGTATACCAAGCAGAAATTATATTCCGGAACAACCCTTCTCCATTCGTACGGACTATCCGATTATCGTAAATTTTATCAGGGATTGTGGTAAACCTGCTGTTTATGTGCATTTCCGGGAGTGGCGGGTGGACACTTTATTGGACAGAATGCCATCCCCGTCACCATATTAGATTCCAAAGTACAGGGGAATACACGGGCAGGGAACATGCATGCCTGAAAATTGGCGACTGAAATAGGGGATGCGAATAAGGCAGAGCGAGTGCAGGGTGGTAAAAGCTTTCCACATTTCCTGGCATGAGTGAGATACGGCGATCGGTGGTTTAACGTCGAGTCTCGTGCTGGCAATAGCGATCGCTCTTTGTAAGAGAAGGATAGTGATTGGTGGATGCCAGTATGCCCACAACCCCATAGAGGGTGAGAAACAGTACGATCTGACTTATGTCCAGCTAGATTCGAGTTATCTGTGAGCACGTTTTCTCGTTGAGGTGGGAGATACGTTAAGGGCTTCTAAGGGCCAGTTCTCAACCCTCTGTGCTTGCGTTTCTACTTTCGCCATATTCCAGACCTCAGTGGTAAGGGGTGTTATCGCGTCTCGAATAGCGTCTTTTAATTTCCCATTTAATCATTGACATTCATTGGAGAGTGAAGATCCTGAAACGTTACCTCAGACTTCAAAAATTTTTTCTTATAACCTGCTTCACGTGAATTCCTCTGACGATTGTCGTTGACGTCATTAGTAATTGGGGGTTGGGGCAGGTACTGTAATTTTCACCTGGTATCAGAATTATCTGTAATCAAATTTAATACGTAGCCTATACGACAGGAACAGCTAGGACAGTTTCCGCGCGATGGGTTCCCCTAGTCACAGGAACAATCTCATTGGCATTTACGGTAATTAGGATAATCGAAAGAGTGTCGGCAACGTCGCACGGCTGACGGTAATTAGTCGGTTGTTAGCGGGGAAGACCCGAAGGCTCTTTTTGTAATGGTATTACAGTTACGGCAGCGGGTGGGTTTGCCCCCGCTGATTGTGGGATAGGGGATGATACTCCTTGAATTAATCGGGACAGCTCATTATTCGTTATGGCAAATAACGCGGAGCGTCGATGAAAAATTGGCGGATTAGGCGAGCTGCTTTGGTAGACGCTGTGAGGGTTGGTTGGCTAAGTCTGTTAGGGGATGCTATATGTATAGAGGGCTGTTCGAGGTATGACGGATGAAGGGCTATGGGCAAGAAATCCCCCTCTCCTTCCCCCTATCAGGATACTGTTAATGAATGGAAGACCGAAGCCCATAGCTGCGTTGGTTCACGTAGGGAACTTTCTCAGGCGCGACGTAGCCCTTACGTTCGTCGTTTTAAAGTCTTTCGGCGGAAGCTTTACAGCACTGAGCTCTACCAGCCCTCCTGACTCCCTGAAAAGGAAAAGCTCCGTGTAGATTGCCACGTGATAAATTAACCTTCGACTGCTTTCTTTATACACTTGACATTTCTAAAGTTTTTTGTCGCTTGGGTTGCAATTGCTTCATGGAACCTTGTATTACGTGTCTTGTATATTCTTCTATTATGATAATCGAAAATGTATCCACTCAATTTCGTTAGGTAATTTAACTTTTGCCGATATGTCCTTTTTTTTTTTCTTGCTAACCCAATGTCACATTCTCTGTATCGCGAAGGGGGTGGTACTCGTGTGTGACCTCTCAGTGACAAAAAGTCGGTCGACCTTGACGAAAATGAAAATAGACCTTACGTACGGGTAGATACATCGTTATCGTGTAAGCACGTAATACAGATGAGTCATCCCCCGTCTTTTTTTATTCGGCTGATATCAAAGTGGATATAAAAAATTGAGGTCGACCACAAGACGATGGTGAGTTACGTAAAGTCTTTTATCTAGCCTGAAAAATGGTCGAGGGTTCTTCTGTTGTTAATATAGGATTAGTGGTTGATTTTTATTGGATGCCTTTGGGGGATACTTTTAGGGTCGTTGAAATTTGTGTGGGATTGGCATGCCATAGATTTCGAGTATGGGGTAGATTTTCGTATTACCAGCTTCTATCTCGCTTCGTTCTCAATAGACGCAACTTCTCACAGAGGTTAAATTGGAACTAAACCATTTCCGAAGTTGTAGCTATTGAAAACTGCTCGCCAACTGTTATTGGTCTTGGTGGCATAGTATAATTACTGCACCCTGTCTTTCATCCCCTTCAGAACCCAAGCTTTGTATGTACATACAGACTTGTACGTATATATAGAACTGTACATATATATATATATATATAAATGTTACCTTATCTATAACCATGGCTCTCTGTTTATCTCGGCGAAGCAGCAAACCCTTAGATCAGATTCATTTAAGAACAAAGGGATGTTCTCGAAGTTAACGGAAATGATTTTAGAGGTAAGAATACTCGTAGAGTAACATCAATAAAAAATATATATATATATATATATTTGTTCGAGGAAATTTGAATTCCAGTAGTAAATTTCAAAAAATATACGTAGTGGCATTAATTATGAAACTGTATTGTTTCATTTTCTACTTCATTCGAATTCCGTCTCTGGACAGTAAAATCCTCATCTTTTTTTTTTATGGTAATTTTAATCGCTCTCCATGCAATCAGTGGGAACACCGTTCAAGGAACGATCAATAGTATGGAACCGGAATTAACTAAAATTTGGACAAAGAGCTTTACCTCCTCTCTTACACTCGTGGGCTCAGGCTATCGGAAAGCTAGTAATTCCATAGACAAAAGGTAATTTATCGAACTACCGTTATGAGAGCCACTTACCAATTAGCTTCTCTCCTATAGTATCTGATATTCACGAATTATAAATTGCACTCTCAATTCACATTTTCTTGGACTCGTCTGCTTTTATCAGCTGCCAATGTTATACATGTTGGAATTGAGAACATTCGCCGATGCGGAATCCGTATCATTGCGCAGAGGTTTCCGGCTCTCATTGTTTGACAAGGTTCAATAGGAGCTACATAAATTTTCAAGAAAACAGCAAAGAAGCCTGTGAAGTTATATAGACAGAATGGGACTACTGTGACGATGACAAAAAAATCTCATCTTCCTCAGCACATGTTATTTTCATAAAGTTCGCATCTATAGGTATAGCATGCTAATATAAATATCTGAATAATTTTTCAATCCAATTTAACGATGGTCGAAGTATCTTTAATTATTCATGAGCAAACGATTCCAATTACATAAATAATTATTTTATCTCATTAACCATGAGCGATCACTGGACCGATCAGGGAATCTGAAATGGACCACACCCGATTCGTATCTGATAAACCTTTAAAGACGAAAATCTCTCTGGGGATAATGAATGCAGTAGGGTCGGTTCGATAGATGTTATCCCAAATTAGTTTATTTCATTACTGTTTGAATATGCCCTTGAACAGTTCATCCAAAGGTCATCCAATTGGTCAAATTTTTTTTTTCCATTTTTTGTAGAACAAGTATTTCTATATGTATAGAAAAGTCAATTTGGGTTTGTAATTATTGAGATACTTCCTTTTTAGATAACCTGCATGTACTGTACACGGTCCATGGTTGTTGAACTCTGTTGATCTTAGGGTAGATTCAAAAATAGTCCAACAAAAATTCACAGTCATGTGTCTATTGCTACGATTCGGAAAACGGGTTATCACAATATCGTATATTAGATTTTACGATCGAGGTAAAAGCCTGCGATTTCAGCAATAACGTGCTTTTTACCTAGAAAGAAAAATATACACAGCCCTGAAACGTATACACATCACACACGTGTATCACAGCTCTGCTGGGTAACAGGTGCGAATCGCTGAAACTAGAACCTACTGTGAATCCGGCAGTAAGAAAGGCATAAAATGGTACCGAAGTACCGATACAAACTTTCTTACAGTGCAGGAAGAATTTCGAACTGCATGGATTCCCAAGGGTAACTGTACAGGTTGGATCTACAGGATCACCTGGATTTTCTGGATCTCTCGGATTTCTGCCATTCGCCAGTACCAGTATCGAGCTGCAACCTGAATTTGGTATTCCGCGGCGGTTTCCGTTGTGGAGTTAAAGCAAGTGCAGTTTGCGTTCGGTGGGCATCATAACCGGCAACTGGGAAACGAGCTACCAACTGGCAGCCCTTTATATCAGGCCGATGGGGACACGTGCCCACATCCCTTGGTTATCTGGGTCATGAGCTCGTATTCCATCCTATGCAAATATATTGGTGTATAAAATTATAAACTCACCCTGTATGAGTTCAATGATATCAATCCCATGTTGATAACGCCGTGTGTATCGAACCTAAAAGTATCACACCCCTGTTGATTCGTCATTCAAGTTTTAAGCTTAATGAATATTTGACGATTCATTGAACTAATTAGTTGGATGCAATTATGAATTTAATTGACAGACATTTTTATTTAGAGAGTTACCAGAATATTTTTACCACTTGAGTCTCTTAGGAATTCTTTCATTGATATTGCGTATGCTATATCCGGTTATACATGGTTTTAGAAATATGTGGGTAGTTAATTCATTTCAATGCAGCTAGTGAATACCAGAATTCGAAATAGAATTAAAAGCGGAATTAGAACCATAAGGATAACTGTGCCTTAGTTATTCGAACTAGAGGTATCTCGACGTATCCATGGCAACTGGAGAACTGTATTGGATGCTGTTACGGTCCAGTACGATTTGTTGTGCTGTGTTCTATTTTTTTCTGGAAACGATACATTCGATCGTAAACCGTTTAATAAAATCGAGCGGTAATAAAACGAAACAGCGTTTGATGGTTGTTGGCAATGAACGCTTGATTACAGTTGATTTCATACTGTTTGCAGTTAAATTATTGCGTATCCATGAACCAGCCTGACGGCCCAGATGTTTCCTCTTTGTGAACACGCACCAGAAGTATTCCAAATATTATAAAATTTTTTGAAAAATATTTCGAAATTATTCATTTTTTATGTCTAAAATCTAACAGCTTGTCCCTATTATGGACCTTAACTTTGACTCAATGTACTATAATATCGGTTAAATCGGACGTAATTTTTTTTACTCTTTCTTATCACCAAAATTGATCAATCCGGTGCATCACATGAGTGCCGATACAACGGACACGAATAATTGACTATCGGGGTTTGACGATTTTCATGAAAATTTGTCACGTCTTTTTTGTTTTCTTCTTCCCGTGGTAACCAAAGAACTTTCCGTACTTTCGTATCCTCGACATTGATATTGTCACTGACTTCCAGAATAACCTCGAATTTTCCCGTGACCCCAGGGAGACATTTCATTACCACGCCTTCGCAATTTCACCGACAAGATGTGCGACGCGACGCCGCGACTGAGAGGATTGTTCGTCGCTCAAACAAGAAGGAACATTATCGTCGCTTGCGTATGCAGCGTTACTGCGGCTTTGGCCTTTCGCCTTCTCTACGTCAGACCGAAGTACAAACGCATGCGGGACTATTACCTGTTAGTAAATCGCCTTCAATTATATACACAACCGATACAGAGTTCACAATTGAATATCAGCCTTCATGACTCTAGGGACTTTGACGCTGAAGCTAGTTTAGAATCCATGAAGGAATACATGGAATCTTACACGGAATGATCCAAAGTGATGTGATTGATCGACAACGAAAAATGTAATGTAAAGAGGGGCGTGATTATTCGATCAAGTAAATATCGATTGAATAAACTCATTTATTCGGAATTGATTGCAAAGTGACAGACAGATTGAAAAAAACAAATGGATGTCAATGGACAGACAAGATGAGACGGTTGACAATACCTGTGATACAAAAGTATATATTTTTTTAAAATAAATCGAACCGACGAAAACGCAAAGTACTTTCTCCGCTTGGTGGATGATTGATATGGATGATCGATTCGAAAGGGTTGACGATTCTCGTTCTGGTAAGCGATGTTTTCACCTCTATGAAATTCATGGGTTTCGACAATCAATACACCATTTCCCTTTGGACGTTTGTGCGCACGTTTTAACGCTTTGAAAGAGAAAGAGAGTGTGAGAGAGCAGGGGGGGCGGGGTGGGAGGCCGAAGAGTGTGAGTGTTGTCAGAGATAGGGTAAAAAAAAAAGGAGAATCGGGGGATGATGAGGACTGCGAACGGGATTTGGTTTTCGGTTACGGCGTTGGACGAAACCGTTCGGCTGTCTCTAAATGCATAGGCTACCCCGGTTTATGCCATCGTAAAAAGCATCCATCATGGAGAACAGTAGTGATACCACGTCGCTCCAGCGGCGCTGCCAACCTCGTAAAAGTATTGGGCGTTGACAAAATCCTGGATTTCAAGTGCCGTAGCCCCGCCATCAAACAGCGCGATACATCGGGAGACGCGGGGGATTTCTTCGACATAAAGGAGGACGTTAGGGATAGATTGACGACAGGGGACGAACATGGACGAAGTTGGACGGAAATGCCCGAAGAGTTTAAACTAGGTGAGTTTCTCGGTTAAAGAATTTCTATTGGTAAGAATTTCTACTGGCTGTTATTACTTCCGTTGCTTGAGGTTGTTGTAACTGCATTTTCTTGACTGCCGGTAAGTTCCTGCTGGAATGTAGTAATTAAAAAGAAATGAAAAAAAAAGAACTTATTATGGGATCCTCTTGGAAACTACTGGATGTAGATTTCCTTTGGTAGTTAGTTACCATCCAGAATCTTCGGGAAGTGGCAGTCGGGAATTATGGTTCGGTTTTTTTCTCTTTAGGAGTAAGGAGTGTGGAGGGGGGGGGGGGGGTTTGCGAGGAAATGAAGAAAACAGGCTTTTTCGTAGAAACGGATCTCTTGGCTTTGGTCGAACTTCATTTTCATGGCGTACAAGTTTTAATCAAGTTCGAGAAATTAGAAGAAAACCTGACCGGATCTCAGCCGCGGAGATTCCCAGCCACTACGTTTCGCTTCGAAACTCGATAACTAGAAAATGGGTAAGTTGGCACCTTTGCTAACTTCACATGTTCACCATCCACTGTGCTATCATACCCAAGCCAGAGCACAGTAGAAATTCCTCGTGTGTGCTCATAGGTGCTTCTTACGCGTATCCGTCCGTGTCTCTGGGTTAGCACTCAGGTCACTTCCTCGTGGCTGTATTTCATCCTATTCACAAGTCAGCACTTTTTCATCCCCATAGTCCTGCTCCTACGAGCAAAAGGCTCGTCGTGTGGGTAGCGAATTTTCGTAAGGTTCAAGAGAAAAAAAAATGCTAACCGGAGATAGAGTCGTGAGTACCCAGAAAAAAAAGAAGTGAATAAAAATTTTCTTTAATATTTCATACCATCCACGTCATTTTCCGGATCTGATATTCTCTGCTCACCAGCCCTGTCTTTTGAACTCTCTTCGTGGTAGAGCCAGAAATTGGGAGTGGGTAGGTACAACCTGGCCCCTGGAGGCAGATAGACTTTAGCTTTAATGCGTTCCTACTGGCAATTTTACGCTCGGAGCATCCCCAAAAGCCGCGAGTGGGTACCAAGAGTGACGCCTGGCGTCGGTGAAGGCGAGGGATTGGGAGGGGTGGCAATCGAGAGAGACAGAAGGAGTGAGTTCTCAGAGGGTTGGTATAAGTGACTGTGGAGGAGAAAAAAACTCCTGTCTGCCTGACCTCTCGAGAGTGCCGTAAATTCCAGGGAAAACTTGCGGCGGAACCCTTTTGAAGTTGTCAATGGAGAGAAGAAGAGCGAAAGAGAGCAGAAAAAAGCCTCGACCCGTAGGCCGGAGCGATCTTCTTGTAATTGCAAATTTTGTATCGGGTCCAAGCCTACACCGTAACTCTGCAGCCTTACAGCCCTTCCATATCCCTTCAGTTCTTACGACCCATCGGCCTTTCATTTCCATCCCCTCAAAACTTAAACATCCCCCTGGAATACCCGTGAGGATCGTTCGCTCGGAATGTCTCAGTAATATGGGACGCCGTGCGTGTATATGCTGCTCTACGTTCCGTAAAAAGAAAAAAAAAAGTTTACGTCGCGACGGCAAACTTCCAATCGAATCAATATGTGGATGGGAAACCATTGGCAAAATAGATACAAACGTTTTCTCCCTTCCTCCCTGGAATTTCGATAAATGTAAAACAAAAGAAGGTAAAACCCACCTACCTATGCACGTCTGCCGTGAAATTGTCTGTAGTTTGAACGCTACGAAGTAGGTATCCGACTGTGTCAATTTTTAGTCAATAGTTTAACCAAAGCGCGAGAGAACCGCTAATCATATTCCGGGGACTTAAATACCTGGTATCGATTTTAATGATTGGAGGTAATCGTCCGATATATTCTAGGTCTTCTTTTTCGAGGACAAAGCGTGCTTGTCACTCAGATATATGATAACTGGAGAAATACGAGTTATCACTGTTTGGTATATATATGGGAAATAGATAAGTAGAACAGTGGTAGGTAACCACTAGGAAGGAAGGAAGGAATGGTCGCATAACCGGAAGTGCATTTAACCGAAGAGCTCGTAATTTAATATGGGTGCTATTAGTTCATCCCAACTGGGGTGTACCGTTCCTCCTACTATCTCATATATGTCCAACCCTCTCCTACCCTCTTACAAGCCATTCTACGTCCCGGTGTCCGAACAATGAATTTGCATCGTTCGAGAGAAACATGCGCGGATACCTTTGGGAGCGATTAAATTCGAATCGCATAGCTACCATTTTGAAACGGTCAGACCGTGGAGGGATCTTCCTAGACGGTTGAGCACGGTAGTCCGGATGATAAAGGGCATTGAGTTAAAAAGAAAAATATGGGGATGAAATGGATTGGTGAAGAAACAAAGAGAGGGAGGGGAGAGAGGGATCTTTGTTTTTTTTGTAATAATTTGAAAAAAAAACTTTTTCGGCGAATAATCGAAACCGGTTATAAATAGATTATACGAAACAAGACGCTTCAATAAGAAATGGCTTTGATCTTCTCGCATCACTCACCGGCTTTGCTCTCACATTTTATGTATCCAATATTACGATAACGCAAGTAATAATAATAAGGCCGTTTTCATTGAACAAGACTCGAAAGAGATTCCTTTGAAGGAACTTCCTCTCAGAGATATTCGACGTGAATCTAATCTACGGCCTCTCCCTTCGCCCTCCACTTCGCCACCCGCTTTCACCTGAGGTAATTAAGTAAGACGACTGATGATCGGAAAAACATAATACGATTACAAATATACAAGAAAAACTAAATAATATAAATGTCAATCGAGAGTCTTCCAATATTTTTTAAGCCGTTAAATCGATATTTATAATATATTTCGTGAAATGTGAAAGAGGTACGTTAATGTATCTCAATACAGCCCCACAGCCTCACAGGGGTAGTGGAGAACATGACAATTGGCAGAGGATAACATGCAGTCGAGAACTGAAGGAATTGATGCAGTAAATGCATTAGCGCTTTTTCGACTACGAGGAATCCTCGGGGTGGCTGTGGAGAAGGAGTGGGGAGGGGGGGGGGAAGATCTGGAGGAAGGGAGTGAAAAATTTTGATTAAAGTGTAACGATACTTATCGATGGAGTATGGTAATCATATGATTTCGTAAGTTTGACGAACGATGGCACCATATTCGGTA